>APFE030792517.1:256081-306098 GCA_000404065.3 Pinus taeda
AAACTACTTGAGACTCCTCCTCCAGCATGAGGGGAGCTCGATGGCCTAGCATTAACTAACCCTATCTATTCTTAAACAAACTTATTAAATACATTAGGTATTATGCAGTAAATACATAGAGTCCTAATCATATTTAAACTCTAATTCTATCTCCTCGTGTGCATGACGCCTTTCCAGGTCTTCAACAGTTGTCTCCTTCAGTTATGGCCATGATTGCTGAGATAAGGATGTATGAAACCAAATTAATTTTAAATGTTGAACGTGTTGATAGTTCATGTATCATAATAATCATCCCCTGTTTTCACGGTCTTTGTTCCCATCCTCCTTCAAAAGTTTGGGCATGTGTTCCCAGCTGTTTAATGCTTCAAAATATGATGAGCATCACCATATTTCCTGGTATGCTGGAAGCCTTGTTGAATGGACAAGTGTACAAGCCAACCTTTACATATGCATCTTCAGCCAAATCCTAACTGTAGGTAATAAAGTACCTTTATTAAAGTTTTTAGCTTAAGACAAAATATTTCACCTTTATGGAGAATGCACACTTGTCATTATCTGAATGGCTATGCTAGCCTTATGTGGTCTCCTTGATGTTCCTTAGGCGTTTCCTTTGATAATTTTCTGATCCTACCATCAAACTGTTTGTCTTCATCATAAAACAACACCTACAGCAGTTTTGTAGCGCGCTACGAAACTACTGTTTTTTCAAAAACATAGTCTTTAGTGAAGGTCTCAATATTCTCTGTGGATTTTGGTTCATTTTTCAGGTGTCTCTGATCTTCTACCAAAAAGTTTTTTTTTTTTTTTTTGGAGTTAAAGGAGAGTAACTCATGCTGCATATTTGATATGAATTATTTCCACTTGTACAGTTTCTACAAAACTGCTGTTCTGGCTGAAAAATATGTCTTGGGACAGAGTTCATAATTTCTCACAGAAAACATATTTAGAAAAAATGAAGGAGGTTTTTGTGAACCCATCCGTGCTTAACAGAAACCTCTTTTGGTTTTTTGAAAAACTACTCCAGCTGCCCAGAATTGATCCTTGAAGAAAATGTGTAAAACAGGAAATTAAAAACTGCATCTACAGCAGTTTCGTAGCGCAACTTTAGTCACTCGATTCTCCCAGCTCATAATCAATTTGAAGAAAATGAAAGAGGTTTTTCTAGTTCCGTATGTTGGGAATAAAAACCTCTTTCAGTTTTCGAAAATAGTATTTCAGCCGCGCTAAATACCTCTTGGAAACTAACTGTTTAAAACAGAGAAGTATGCCTGTAACAAACATCACCTACAACAATTGTAGCCAGTGTACTAGTATGGAGATCTCACATTTTGAACCACACCACCTGGAGGTGGTCCTGTAATCAATGGATTACCATCCTCATCACCATTGCTCCTTCTATGACAAGTTTATGCAATTCAACACAATTCCACAAGCCTGGGTTTTACTCTGGGCTAAATCATCAAGGCTTCCCGTCTCTAGAGATAAACCCAAGTGTGTTGCCCGCAAAAACCATTTTCTTTGACTGGAATCAATAGGGTGGCCCTTCCATAAAGAAAAGCAAGCTGGATCTTTTTCAAGATTGAGAAGTTCAAATGACAAATATGATGACTGTATAAAAATCAATCTTTCAACATGAAGTCTTGCTCCTGTGAAGCAGTTATCAAAAATTTTGCAAGTGTCTTGATCTAGCTTTGCTACATCTACCGGAATTGTAAGGTCAATCTCCTTGAGACCGTAGTAAAGGGAGTTCACCGAAGTATTAGGTAAAACATCACCAGGATTTACCATAATGCCCTCAGCCACAAAAGAAGTAATTATTAAACATGATTCCTCTTGAAGATTAATCTTAATGAGCTGCAACTGAACAACTGTTTGTGATGGACCAAAAAGGCTCTCGTGTGGCTCTAAACACTGCAGTGTCAATAGCAGTAAGCACCATTCGGGCAGGAACCTTATCATTAAAATTTAGTATATGAACCTTCTGCTGAAAACTCGTGCAAATCCCAATTTCGTAGGGTGCTACGAAATCACTTGAAGCATGTTGCGCTGTGAAACTGTTAAAAGAGGATTCATGCGCTACAAAAACACCCTGTCCTTAAGCTAGGCTAAACAATTTTTTGGCAATAGTATTTTTAGTGATAACAGAAGGCATGGATTAAACAAATGTTCATTGCTGGTTTCCAAAAGGCACATTACAATGGCGAAGAAACTTGGGCAAGAGTCGACTCAAGTACAAGGCAAAAGCAACTAAAAATTGCCACAAAGACAAAGTGCATGGTGAGAAAGATTCCAAGTTTCCTTTGATTGTTGACCAAGGTAGGAACATGATTTTTTTCGCAAAATTAGATTGTTGTTCTGCTAATTCAGAATATTGCAGCATGACAGTGTCAAAGACAACAATAGATGGTCATCGAAATCAAGGAACACTTTGACCTTTTATGAAAATCCAAATGATGAAATTAGGAAAATTTCAATGGATAAATACCAGAAGGATGAGGGAACAATCCTCTCATCGACATAATCAGTGATCAAGAGAGCTTTTGGGGTCCAAAAGGCTTCTAGTGGGGAGGAAAGATCAAGGATTAGTATTTTAGCTAAAAAATGAAAGTGCTTAGAATTGCTTTAGACCTAAATGAATGGATATAGTTCATCTCCAAAAGCCAACACCGTGAATGGTTTGAAAAACTGACATTGTATGCAAAATTTAGATATTTTGAAGTTTGGTAAAAAAAAGCTTCGCGGGGCCGGCCCCCACCGCATGTGACCAAGCGCCCGAACCAGGAGCTAGGGGCCAACTATTAAGTAGGATTAGTGCACCACTAATCAATTTAGCATTTAATTAATCTGTAATTGAGTTGGTGGAATTTATGGCAAATCCACCAAATACAGAACCACCACCAAACTTGGCAGACTTAATTGGAGTCTCTCAATATTTAGCAAAGGATTTCTAGGAAAAATTGTTTGAGCCATAACTTACTCAATTCGTAGCCAAATTTTGAAAATGAATAGTCATTTTTGGCTAATTGGCCTATTGGGAACTCATTGGAGAAGGTTGCAGAGGTAGAAGAGGTCATATACAGGTGTGTTATGTCACTTGAAGAATTTTGAAGCCTAGGGCCACTAGGTGTTAGAGGCCATTACGAAAGCAGTTAGTAACGAAATTGAGTAAAAAAATAGTTATTTATGATAGCTTTCAATGTTTTAAACTGATTAGAATAGGTTCCTAGAGCATTGGATGCATGTAACAACAATTTGAGCACTATTGAAGCTAATACAAAGGCCCACACTATGAAGATAGACCATGGAGATGTAGCCCAGGAGGGGTGAACTCCTTCAACAAAAAATTGTGTATCAAGCTCTGTTATTTGTGGTTGCTGTGTTTTTATATTTTGTTGTTCAACCATTTAAATTCATGGTTTTAAGTTCATGAAAAACACT
This sequence comes from Pinus taeda, assembly GCA_000404065.3. Taxonomy (NCBI): domain Eukaryota; kingdom Viridiplantae; phylum Streptophyta; class Pinopsida; order Pinales; family Pinaceae; genus Pinus; species Pinus taeda. The sequence continues at coordinate 259,520 of APFE030792517.1, forward strand.
AAATTTCACCAAGTTTGATGAATTGACAATCACATGCTCATGGATAAACTCCTAATGGATAAGCAAACCAAAGAAAAGAAAACTTTATATTTGGAAATGATGCTAGCACAATATTAACTAGCAACCAAATTTAGATCAAAACGACCTTAAGAACCTCAGTAACTTGCAATATTTGGTCATATGGGCAATATTGTCACACATGTAGCATCTGATGTGACCAAGGAACATGGGAAAGGACTTGTATCTCCTGATATTCCTTCTATTTCTCTTTGCATAAATCCTGCATTCAACAACCTTATGGAAAAAATCATTGCATGAGTAGCAAAAGGATTTTTATTCCTTATTATTTTTGAACTTTGTGAAGGGGGAAAATATTCCTTGGTTGTTTGCTTGATAGGGACTTTTATCCAACTAATTCTTATGTTGCATGCTTCTACAATTTACTCAATATGTCAAGGCTTCTAATAGTTAAAGCATATCAAATCTCCCAAGGGTGAGAATTATCTTCTAAGTCCTTTTCTTGGAATGACATTTGTCTTGTCTTCCTTGATCTCCTTATTTGATTGTTGGTTCTGTTGATGGATTTCTTTATTGAAGATCTTTCTACTGCTATCATTTGCTTTGTTTGTCATTGTAGCTAACCCAATTTCTCCTTTGTGTAAGTTGCAATCTGATTTGGTAGATGTATAATTTTTCCTGCTCTTTAACTAAGTGGTTTTATTCTCTAACTCACTTCTTAATGAAACCAATTCAGCTTCTAATCTCACACCAATCCTCCTTTCCTTTTTACTACCTCCTCATTCCCTCTTCAACTTGCCTTCCATATTCTAGCTAAGTCTTCAGCCTAATGATTTCTTCTTTGAAGGCACATTCCTTCTCATAAAAATATTAATTTATGTTGGTCTTTGTTTTTAGTTGTGAGCCTTTTAATCTCAACTTCAAGTGCCACTATTTTTCTCAATTTTTCATCCTAAAACTTTTTTATCTTGATTTATCCATCTAAATATCAATTTCCTTTGTACTTAGAGGATCAATTTCAGACTAAATATTGTCATCCTCTAGCTCAATATTCTCAACTATACCATCATCACTATCAGTACTAGGAAATGGGCATCTAGATGTATAATGACCATAATGACTATAATTAAGGAAAAATGCATTACTTGATATATCTTCATGATTATTTTATGCATCTTTAAATAGAAAAAAGAGGGATTCTTCTAGATCTAAAGTATTTCTTCTATGTTTGTTGCCCTTCCTTTTCTAAGACTACTTCTTCCTATTTTTGGCCATAATTCCACAATCTGCTCTTGAGTGATCAAACTCAATTAGACAGAACTGGCTCTGATACCACTTGTTAGAAATGTAGATCACTAATAAGAGGGGAGGTGAATTAGTAGTGATAATCCTTACACAAATTTAAATTATTTATGTTGGTATACCAAATAGAAACACATCAATAATATCAATAGATATGAATTTAAAACTAGTGTAAAATCAACATATAAAATCTATGATAAACAAAAATACAAGCATGCAAAAAGAGACAATTATTTCTGGCGGAAACAAAAAAGGGGAAAAAACCATCCTGCTGTTGCTGCACTACTCTAATTCTTTTATTAATTCTTTAAATATTGATTACTTATTTTATCTGGTCACCACGGACCAGGATCCACCACCCCTACAACAATTAGCTAGCCACCACCAGCATAGAGACACCACCCCTATTACAATCTAGTTGAATACCACTAACAAGGAGTCACCACCCCTACAAAAATTAGTTGGGCACCACCCTTATAATAATTTAGCTTACCAGTGGCACCAACAAGGAGCTACCACACCAACAATAATTTAGCTTACCACCACCAACAAGGAGTCACTACCCCTTGTATTAATAATCCACCTCTTGTTGGAGGCCACAACCTCCTCAAAATCACTAGGTCCATTTTTCAAAATATTTTTTTACTAGAATCCAATCATTAAAGCAACTCTCTCTACAACACAATCTCAATAAATTAGCAACAACATATCTCCAGAGCATGTCCTCTCTCTCTCAATCACACAACCCTTTGCAATTTCTCCTCAAATTTGATCACTGCTACCCACATAGAATATTGTCTAGGACATGCACAACAAACATTGATTTACTTCTGATATTCAATATACACCTAACACCACATTTCTTCTCTGTCAATGGCCTCTCAATTTGTTTCACACTCAATCCATCCAACCAAAAATAATAAATTAATTCTCCTATTTATAATGTTTTCTCCTTAAATTTTCAACTTTAATAACCTTCGAAATGAGGAAATAACTTTCTTGATCTGTTTTACCATTTACCATGAACAAAAACCATAGTAGAAGCCCCTGGAATTGACTAGAAAGCACACGAAATCCAAGAAAATTCACCTATAAGGGTGTAATGCTACCTGTCATTTCGGTAAGTGCATTATAATTCACCCTATAACACTAATTTCATACATTATAACACTACCTTTCCATTCATAACCTACGTTACCCAGTTTTCAACTAATATTTGAAGCCTTCTCCCATCAGTTTGTAGCTCAACTTCAGGGTATGGAAAAGTTGCTTTGAGACACTAGAACCAACACAGGAGACCATATTTTAGACCAGGACAAAGTGTAGAAATCATGGTTACAAGGCTGAATAAGCGCTAGTTGACATCAATGACAACACTACAATGCCAACAAATATTTGCAAACACCAACCTTCAAGAGAGACCAATGTCTAGTATTGTATTGCCCCATTCTAGTTGATTGACCTTGATATGACATTAGCATTGATATAGCCTTAAGACTCACACATTATTCTTTGAGGACCTCATGTCGAGGATCCAAAAAATTAACTCTTACTATTAGTGGATTTAGTGGATGTGTTTGTTTTCTAGTAAATGTTATGATGATAATAGTTGTGATGGATGCATTCATTTCCTAATCGATGTTATGATGATAATAGTCGTGATGGATGTGTTTGTTTCCTAGTCAATGTTATGATGATGATAGTTGTGATGGTTGTGTTTATGAGTATGTCTAATCATGCAATGGATTCATTATGTTAAATATTTACATTAGTTCTAGCTCATGGTGAACAACGAGGTTGATGACTATGACATGATTGATGATTTAAAATATGCTATTATGTTAATGAATAACACTGGGAAACACTATTAATTATAATTATCGAGTATGGAAGGAGACCACCAGAGGAACTTTCATGTGATAAGTCAATGACCCCTAGTTTGATGGAATATACTTTGTCTTTAAAATTTTAAAGTTTAGTTTGATTTTTTGCTGTAAATTTTAATGACATGTTAGTGGTTGAACGAACAGTTTAGTTTCTTCGTCAAACGACTCATGCATGGGTGACGAGGTTGTACAACTATATGGAACTCCATAGGAAGGGTTGGGACAACATCCCTAATTTCACCCTCTAGCACTCCCACCATGACTTGGGCTGGAAAGTGTTGCGATACTTTTCCTTGAAGATCACGATTTCATGGGGGAAGACCCTGCATTTGGCCACTTATGAGGATCTTAATAGGGGGCGCACATCAGGGAAGATTCCTTGATTCCTAACACCATTCATCTCACTATAGTGGGTGATGTAAGATAGGATAGTGATCTCCATAATTGTGCCTAGTTTTTCACCTTGTTATCACTAGATGCTTGAGGGGCAAGAAACATTTCACCCTTGGAACTTCAAGGAAATGATTGACTTGAAACCCTTGGCATCAAGAAGAAATTGATTGGTGTGGTACCCTTGGAACTTCAAGGGGAAGTTCTTGAAGGGCACAACCAAGTTGGCACATTAGGCATCATGAAGAACTACGAAAATATAAGGTAATAATATTACTTCACATAATGTGATAAATGAAGTTTTAAAACCAATTTATCTAATAAAGAATAAAACTTGGGGTAAAGGGAGAATAGGAAGAAATAAAAAAAGATTGGACCACTTGAAAACTATACTCTTTCCTCATTTGCAAAATTTTAGGTAGATAATGTGCATAAGTGTTTAATAGGAAAAAGGGGGTAAGAGGGACATAGAGTTAATTAGAAATATTAATCCTAAAAAAATTTAACCTCATTAATAAAATAGGGTGGTGAATAAAACTAAAGATTAATAAATTAAATTAGGGGAAATTTAAAGAACCTCCATGTGGCCAGAGCCAACACGATAATCTCCATCTAGGAGGAAATTTGAGTTAAATTAGGAGGTAGTTGGGGTACCAAATATGAGACTTGTTAGTTGATTTCAATAATGAACACAAATGAAGGAGTAGAAAAGGGGGATCAAGAGAAAACTAGGAGAAGAAATAGGGAGCCATGTAGGGGTGAGGAAAAATATTAGTTTAAGTAAACAATTTTGGAGAGCCTTGATGAGAGGGTGACACATGGGTGGGTGAATAATAAAATTTTTGGATTAATAAAAATAATTAATTATGAATGAGGTGCCAAGTGGCACTTATTAAGCCTCCTATAAAATAAGGGTTAAGTTATGGGAGAAGTGACATTTTTTTTGCCCTATTGATGGATGAACTAGATAATGCTAGATTGACAGTGAATACAAATATGGTGAGTTTGGTATAGTGGAGGTTTTATTTTGAGAGGGCGACTCTTGAGAAAAGAGTGCTCTCCTCCACTAGCTTGATTGGTGTGGTACCCTTGGAACTTCTAAGGGAAGTTCTTGAAGGGCACAACTGAGTTGGCACATTAGGCATCATGAAGAACTACTAAAATATAAGGTAATAATATTAATTCACATAATGTGGTAAATGAATTTTTTAAAAACAAGTTATCTAATCAAGAATAAAACTTGGGGTAAAGGGATAATAGTAAGAAATAAAAAAAGATTGGAAAACTTGAAAACTATACCCTTCCCTCATTTGGAAAATTTTAGGTAGATAATGTGCACAAGTATTTAATAGGAAAAAGGGGGAAGAGGGACATAGATTTAATTATAAATACTAATCCTAAAATAATATAACGTCATTACGAAAAGAGGGTGGTGAATAATAATAAATATTAATAAATTAGATTAGATAAAATTTAGAGAACCTCCATGTGGAAAGATCCAACACAAGAATCTCCATCTAAGAGAAATTTGAGTTAAATTAGGAGGTAGTTTGGGGAGCAAATATGAGACTTGTTAGTTGACTTCAATAATGAACACAAATCAAGGAGTAGAAAAGGGGATCAAGAGACAACTAGGAGATGAAATAGGGAGTCATGTATTGGTGAGGAAAAATATTAGTTTAAGTAAATAATTTTGGAGAGCCTTGATGAGAGGGTGACACATGGGTGGGTGAATAATAAAATTTTTGGATTAGTAAAAATAATTAATTATGTATGAGGTGCCAAGTGTCACTTATGAATCCTCTTATAAAAGAAGGGGAAAGCTATGGGAGAAAGGACCTTTTTTTTCCCTATTGATGGATGAACTAGATAATGCTAGTTTTAGAGTGAATACAACTATGGTGAATTTGGTATAGTGGATATTTTATTTTGAAAGGGGGACTCTTGAGAAAAGAGTGCTCTCCTCCACTGGTTATCACTTCTCCACTATCTTGCAACCCCATTACAACTTGGGGGCTTGTGGAGAAGAAATGTACCTAAGGAGTAGGATGGGAGGTCAACCAATGAGTTAGCGACATTCAACCAAGGACACTACATCCCTCACATTTGGACATGGACAACCTTAAGGAAGCACAAGAATTTACAAATTCAAGTCGAGAATCCATTCCTTTGGTGAATGATACTTTGGAATACATAAATTTTCACCACATGTTTATTGTATTGCATTAAATTGTATAGTTGAACTATGGATGAATTGACCTTAAAGTGTAATGTGTATTTCATATTGATTTCTAGTTTATCATGTGATTTACTTATGGTTATTGTGAAAGGATAAATGAATGCTAAATGAAAATTAAAATCCATCTCATTCCTAGTAATACAATATCTTAGGATTGTCTCTCTAATTTTTAAAGAATATGTAGTGTTTTGTATTCCATAAATTGTAATTTACCTGTGTTGCATGTGATTAATATTTAAAAATATGTGTGGATAAATATTGTTATAGGTGCAACCCCTTACAACTACTAAAAATATTTTTAGGCACCAACCTACTTCACAAATTCTACATGCTTCTTTACAATGTATGCTAGCTTCTTTTACATTCACCAAGTCTACTTGCTACTTCTGCATTCACTAGATCTATTATTTACTTCTACCTGCACCCGATCTACATGTTGATTCGTCCTTCATAAGGTCTACTTCTCCCAAAACTTGTTGCTTTTGGCTTCTTCCCAACAATGAGTTTTCACAAAATTCCACTTATCTAAATTTTCAAATATTAGTTTTAAATTTTCTACCACTTGTACCTAGATATATCTTCCTTATCTTACCCAAATTTCACAGTTTGAAACATCTTAGAGAGGAATTCATAGAAAAAAATACCAAGCGATCTATTTGAAGAATGTTTTAGGAGAACTCAAGAAAACCAACATCCTCATGTCATATCTCTAAAATTATATCAAAACAAGGTCTGAAATTCCTGTCATGGGTACATTGAGATATTTTCTTAGAATAAGCTTTATAACCACAATACTATACTTCCATTTGAGCTAGATAATTAGAGTAAAAATTTCTTAAAATATAGGGTATCCAAATGGGGCATCAAAAGTCCAAAAACAATATTCCCAAGAATCTTCATTTTCCAATCTTTATCTTGGACATAAGCAATCCCCCCTATCTCTGACATCAATGGAAATAATATTTCCAATATACATATATTTGGAAACTACTCCACTAGTGTAAGAGATGTTGGTTATAGTGTGGCTTAGATAAATCAAACTCTCAACCAATTGTCTATACCACATATTTTCCACCAAAGTCGTGGTACCACCATCGTCAGGCTTGATTCCTAAAAGAAAATATTTCGTAATATATTTTCAATCAATCATTTGAAATCTAGTGATTATATCCAATGCATATTTGGATTATTCCATTTTCTTCTTAACACTATGACACTTCCCTAAATAATTATGGTGCATGCACTTGCAATCATTACTTGAAACTTTGGTGCTAGATATACAAAAAAGTTAAGAAGTTTTGCTAATTTGTAATTTATGAAGATATGGGTAATGCTAGAATCTATCAACATTGTGACCTTTTTATTTTTGATATATCCTTCTATCTTGAGGGTTTATGGAGCATTGATGCTGACCAATGCATGACAAGAGAATGTTGGAATGGTTTCTTCTAGCTCTAGATCTTGTGACAATTCTACTTCTTGATATTCTTCACATTCACAATCTATGTATAACAAACTCTTCTCACTACACTTATGCCCCTTAATATATTTTTTCTCACAATTGAAACATAGTCCCTTTCCTCTTGTTTCATCCATTTACTGAGGGTCAACCTCGTCAGATTGGGAGAGTGAGCATGATTTTCTCTATAATTATTAATGACTAATTATCTAGTGACCATATTTTTACTTTCAAATTTCATTTCTAGATGGAAAGCATGCTCTAGAGATTTAGGTTCAAAGAGATGTACCTCATGTTAGATGCCTTTCTTTAGAGTTCCCATAAATAGGTTTAACAAATCATCCTTTGAAATATTATTTATCATAAGACTCAAATTTTGGAGCTGCTGAATTTCCTCTCTAACTAGACCTTATAATTGAAGATTTATGAATTGACTAAAGAATATACTTCTCTTAATATCTGTACTACCAATTTCTGTGTAAAATGGATCATTATATTACTGAATCCTTTTTCCTTTCGCAAACCAATTAATATCATACACATTGGTCTTAATCTGAAAACAAGGATGCAATATTTAAATTTTGTAAGCATGCGGCTTGTTGTAGATCAAATTATTGCTCCATATAAAATACCATGTTATAAGATCATTAAGAAACTTCCTCATATTGATCTTCGGAAGGTTTTAGTTTCTTGGTATTGGCTTGAATCCCTGATGATGCAGATCTTGGATTGAAAATTCATGATTACGGTTACATGACTCAATATTTTTTCTCTCTAAGTATGATAAATTATTTCCCATAGGTGATTAAGTTTTAGCACAATGGTTCTTTTCCTTTTTCATTATTTCCTTGGATCTCAATATCCCTTTTAGTAAGCCTCTCTAAGAGAATTTTTTCCATGGTATTCATGGAATTTTGAATTTTTTTCCTTATTTTCATTCATCTTGTTTTCTATTTCTTCCTTACTTTCATTCATCTTCTTTTCCATTCTTTCCGCAATTTCTCTTTCGATTTTTTTTAGAACTTGATAAATGCACATTTTTCAACATACAACCATCCATTTAATTAACTTTCTTCCTTAATTGGGAAAACATAAATTCTAAGCCTTTACTCTATTTGTGAGTCTGGGATGAGCCTTCAAAAGGTTTAATTGGTGTAGAAGCTTTCTTTGGAGGCATGTTGGAAAATAATAATAATACTCATCTTTATCATAACTTTCAGCCACTAAATATATTGCATCTTTTGATCAAAAGTTAGGTCACTTGTAAGCTATGTACCTTTAAAACCTTAATTTGGAGAATATATGAATTGCTAAACTTTTCTTGATATATATTTGATATTTGAACCCTTCTTAATCTGAGACTTTGGCTTGTAATACTTTGATGTGTATTTTTTGCAATTGCACAAGTGTGACCAAAAATTGATGTACAAAGTGAATTTTATGGTAACTTTACCAAAACTTATTGATTTTTCAGCTTCTTGCCATGAGAAAAATTGTATAGTATGACACATGTCCAGTTATTCAAATAAAAGTTTGAAATTCACACCTAAGGAAATTCTATATGTCTCTTGAGATCCTTGAAGATTCCAAAGTCTAAAAAGTCCTCGAAAATAAGTTACAGCAAAAATTCCAAGTTGACATGTTTAAAATTAATTTTAGGATCCTTCAAAAACCATAATTTCCACAAAGTATAACTAATGCAGGAGCTTACATCTTAGCAATTTCATTACATTTTAGTTAAATTAGGAGGTCTTGTGTTTTCAAGGAAGTTGGATTCCTATGTATGTAATTATTAATGTTTTGAGTGATAGAATAGGAATTAATTAGATATTGTCTAGATATTTCGAAATGCTCTCGAATGGAAGAGAATATGAGTGATGATGAGTGATGACGAGAGAGTTGGAAATCAATTATAAGTCTTAGACTAGAAAGTTGTGTCATGATTCATGGAACTAGAGAGGATTCTTAGGGATTAACTAGAGTTAAAAGTGGACTTATGATATATTCAGGATTTAGTTTAGTAGATTAAGGATATGAACAAGAATTAGTTCAACTAAACCTTTTGTATAAATGTAAGCCTAAAAGGCATAGTGAGTTAGTATTTAGAGTGAGATTAGATAGGTTTAACTGTAATCCTATGTGCATAAAATAAAGGCCACTGATATAGAATATCAGGTCGAGGAAGAAATTCATGTGTAAATGTTTGTTATTTAACATAGATAACTCGATTATGAGTTAGTGTGATGTGTTGAGTAATTGAATTATAAGTTGTGTGTGATCTAGAGTAATTTTTTGTAACATAGGTTGCAGGGGTACAAAACCAGAGAAAAGGTGCAGAGGAGAGTGTTACATAGTTGTGCACACATAGTATTGGAGAGGACCTTCACAACGAAGGAATAATTGTAAGATTTCCTAAAACCTAAAGGTTTACGAAGGAAGCATAAAGGTGAGAGTAAAGATCGAGATCAGAACAAGTGAAAACCATAAGGTGGAAGAAAATACACAAGCAGAAAGTCGAACGAATGGCTATTACACATTAAGAGACAAAAGAACATAGCAGTGAAGCACAGTCATTAGATAAATCAAATCAATGAATGAGAGCGAGGGAGATATATGGCTAATATTAATTTGCATAGAATAAGTCAAGAAGATGGACGAAGGAGATTAAACCCACATGCTAGAAAAGGATGAAGTGGTCTTGCAAAGGATAAGCAGTTTCTCGCACGAGCTAAAGGTAGTAATTGGTATTTCAAAATTCTACGTGATTAGCCTTAGCGACTAACACGTAGCACATAGAGGAAATAGAAAACCACTTTTCTCACGTGCCTTCATTCTGATATCGGTCGTGTTTAATTCTGTGCAAGATTGTGCGCACCTATCTATGTATTTCCAAACTGCAGAAGTGATGTACAATTGTGTTCAATGCATCCACAAGAGTCAAACCTTTACAAATGATTGAAAAGACACATGATATAGATCTCCAAACCACTTGTGCTATCCATCAGGGGTCGAATCCATGAGAAGAGGGGTGGTTTCAACCATATCTAAACTAGGAACACAAAAATAGGCAATGGAACAGCTTGCCTCTAAAACCAAGGAAACTGATTCATTCAACTCTAAACCACCTACAACTGATGTATCTACCTTATCAAGTCAATTTTTAGCATTTTTAAATCATAGTACATCAATTTAAATCATGTAAAATCATGAATTTGACCATAAGAGAGAAAAAGTCAAACTAGAAGAAAACTAGGCGAAAAATAGAGTTTTTGAGCAAAATTGGCACTTTTTCATCCTGTGCATAGCGCCATTTTTTCTGTGCATAGCACGTTTTCCAAGCTGCTTTTGGAGGCCTTCCCCTTCACAAAATTTTCTCCAAGATGGCTTGTTGGAAAGGTATATCTGTCTAATTTCTAGAAAAAGTGGAATTTTTTAATTTGTTATCCATTTTCCCCTCCAAAATTTTAATCTCCCAATACTGCTTCTTGTGTGGCCAAAATGTGGCAGAACAGGCATTTTTGAGGTGTTTTTGGCCCTTTTGGAGGCCCAAAAATTGTCAAAATTTCCTAGTAATTTTTGAGCATGCATAACGTTTCATAAGGAATCTAAAAATGCCAAGTTTTCCTCAAATGGAGGTCTCTATCAAAATCGAGTGTAGTGGTGCTACGCACCTGCTAGAAAAACTTGTTTTTCCCTAAAAAATCAAAAATGTCAAAACGTTCACCAAATTTCAAGAAATTTGGCATGAGTTATCTATGTTAGGTGCTATGCTGGGACAATGAAGCTTCAACCAATATTTTTAGCTTATCTTTCTCTTTCTTGCTCCTCAAAATTCTTCTTAACTTGGCTTTTAGGCTTCTTATTCTTGTTTTACAAATTTTGTTCCCGGCCAAATAGTGATAAGCAATGTGGTGCAACATCTTTTTCTCCTTATTGGACTTTTCCAACAACTTCTCAAGGTGGATATTGAATCTTTCCAACCATGATTCTCGGTTTGCCTCTATTTCTTGCTCCAGTGAAGTTAGCTTGATTTTCCTCTTCTTTGCCAATTGCCGGTTCTCCCTTATGTTTTGCAACTCCATGATTGTTTTCTTGTCCTCTAGCTACTTGTTCCATTGCTCAAGGTAATTAATGATCCATTTAGCTATGTCAATGTTAAGTGATAGGCCTTTGATCTCAGCTTCCTGCTCCTTGATGATCTCATCCTTGAGTGAGCCCAAATCAATGTCTTCTTCCTCAATCAACATGAAATCTTTGTCTTGGCCTTCAGAAGGCCCTTCATCAAACAATGGTTTCTTTCCTCTGTCTTGTACCTACTCTACTGAAGAATAAGGCAAAGCACCTTTCACCCCAGGTGAAGATAGAATTTTTTTGTTGTCTAGTGAAGGAAACGAGACCCCTTCCACCCCAGGTGGAGATAATACAAGTTTAGCAGCTGCAAATAATCTCTTTGTGCCTTTTTCATAAGTAACAAATACTTGCACTCCTGTAGCTTGATTCTTATGAACCTCTGGCTCATTTAAACACCCTCCTTCCTCTTAAAACACTGATGGGGTCACCTGGGGGCCTTTGAAAACCTCATGTGAAATGATGGTATCCCAAGAAATATTCAGTAAGCTCAGCTGATGAAAAACAACAATTTTGATCAATGAAAAATGATAAATGCTATTGAACTATTGAGGAAGATGATTCCTTTGCACCAATGTAGCCATCTTCTCAATATTTCTGCATATGAAATAGGGGAGGTTCATCATCCTCGCTCTAGTAAAGTGCAATCTAACATGGTAAGTGTACAAGCGAGAAAACCTCCCTTCACAGGTGAAATATTTGATAATAAACTTCATGAGTGGAGCATAAGTGTCTTGTAGGTATCTGAAAGGGAAGACCCTACTGATTTGCTTTTGATAACTAGCCTTGACATAAGGCTCATAATGGTCTTTGCCCACAAACTATCCTTTGTTCCACTGTTCACCCACATTTGGAATACCTGTTGCTGCAGCTATAGTTTCAGGTGTCAAAGTGAAGGAAACACGTGAGAAATTCGCTTGGCCATTATGATGATGAAGGACAAATATCCTAGCAAGTTCATGGTGGTATTTCACCCTCTCTAGCATCTCACAAAACTGGTAGCAAAACTGATGTTTAAAATACGTTACTGCAAGAGGGCAAGCTAGTAACTCTGTGAGTGTGGTGGGCTCCTATAGGATGTGTTTTCCTCCCTTATGTGGTTTTATTGGTGCATGAATCTCTTGGGAGGAATCACTCATAGTTTCTTCATCCATTTCATAAATTTATTTTGTTTCCATATTTGCAAATGTAGAATGCAGAAAGATGAGTATGAAGAGGTTTTCTTTAAGTATAAATGACTGTTGTTTTCTTTTTGGGATTTGATGGGTTGACTGATAATAAAAATGCAAAGGAGGGTTTGCATGAGGTTTTTAGGGAATGATAGGGTTTAGGAAATGGAATTAGGGTTTAGGGAATAATGGGAATTATGTATAGGGCATAGGGTTTGGTGATAGGGGGTAAGGTGGGTGTAAATGGGAGAGAGAAAGGGAAGGGAATTAGGGAAATTTAGTGCAGGGGGATGGGATGTGGGAAAATTGTACAAGGAGGTGAAAACAACAAAAATAGAAAAAACCATAGGTAGTTTTGACAACACCACTTTAACGAAATTAGGGATTCATTTTTTAAGCACTCACATCACCATCATGGATGAAAAAATATCTTGCTGGGCAAATAGGAGGATGTACTTACTAGTAGAGAGGTTGTTTGCAAAATTTGGAGGCTTGGAAAATCGATGGGATGAGCTTTTGAGCTTGGCTGACAAATGTGCCGCGCCAATGCCTAGGTGCATAGCACCTGACAGGTGCTCTATGCACGTTGAATTTCCTTTGCAAATCCTGTGCCTGGTGCGTAGCGCCTGACAGGTGCGCCGCGCCAATGCCCAGGTGCATCGTGCCACTAAAGGCTAGAGTTTGTTGTTGCGATTTTCACTTGTTTCTCTTCAAATGCGATTTTTTCCTCTTTCTCTTCTCTTTAGCACAAATGAGGACTTCTAACACCAAGGATCACTTTATATACATTTTGACTTTAATTTTTCATTTAGAAAAAACCCATTTTCTAAAATTCCTTTTCACTTTACTTTTAAAACCCTATTTTTGCAGTTTGGTTCTTTTTCTTGTCATTTGATGGACTGATGCTTGAATGTTTTTGTCTCTTTCGCAGTAGATAGAGTGTTGGATTTTGGCAAGGTGATCAAGGGTTGCAGATGATGCTTTATTACATATGAAACATTAAAATTACATAAAATTTGTACATGAAAATAGAAAAAAAAAACTTCACCTCAAAAAAACCCTTTATGAAGAAAATCATTAGTGAAATTTGTGATTTTATGAACTTATTAAACATTCTCATGTGCCTGCTGACCTCTTATTTAGTTTTTGAAGACCATGGTAGCAAACCCTAGACCTATTGAGACCTAAAACCCTAAAAATGGCTTTTGCAAATGTAAATGGCAAAAATGACTGTAAATGACATGAACTTGTGAAAATAGGCCAGTAGGTAAAGACCATGAGGGAAATTTGATAATGAACCTCCATCAGTTGATCCATGACCTAATGGAATGCAACTAATCGAATGAGACACCTAAAATGCATGTAAAAAGAAAATTTGATCACTGATGGAGGGATGAAGATACCGACACTAACATTAGCTCTAATGGGGATGGTAGCTCTTGGGAGGTGCCGAGAACTACAGGATTTTGGAAAGTAGACAATGCCTCTTCCATTGGGCTAAATGGAGTCAATAACTTCAACAAACATAAAACAAATATCTTGACTCCAAACTGACTTAACTACAAGACTAAAAACGAACTGAAAACTTACTCAAACAATCCACACTAAGTAATCAAAAACTGACATCAGACCTTCAACTTTATAGCCTTCACTTCGGGCCTCAAACTGAATGAATGACAACAATACACACTTAAAATGAAGGAAGTAAAATGGTATGTACAGTGGCAAATTACGACAGCAGAAAATTTCTCAAAGATACTACCGTTTCAGTAGCCGACTATTGCCTGGCCCTCCTAGACAATCTTCCCCGTTCATTTCTTAGAGGAGAAAAGCATTTTGACCTCGATATGCAGTAATTCTATATGGTCCCTTCCATAGATTCTCAAACTTTCCGTGCTTGCCTTTGTCCTTGTTTCTAGCATCCCACTTGAGCATTATGTCTTCAATCTGAAACTTATTTGCCTTTGCCTTCCGATCATAGATTTTCTTGGTTATCTCTTGTAGCGTGAAGGTATTCTGGAAAGCCTCTTCTCTCGTCTACTATAAATGGATCATTTGGTTTATCCTTCACTGAAAATGATCCTCCTCACTGCCAGCTTCCTGTAGAAGTTTTACCACTGAGACTGCGAGAGATGTTTGGAACATTGTGTCAACACCATATACTAGTTCAAACAGAGACATGCCAATTGATTTCTTCTGACTTACTCTATCCACCCATAGTGCATTAACTAGCTTCTTATGCCAGCTCTTTTTGTTTGCTTCCAACAACTTTTTGATGATGTTAACCAATGATTTATTTGAAGATTCCACCAATCCATTACCTTGTAGGTAGTATGCAATAGAATGCCCCAACATAATTTGATATTTATTACAAAAATCAATCATCTTTTTAGATTTGCAAGTTTTTGCATTATCTATAATCAACTTGTTAGGACAACCAAAACATGACAAAATGTTATTTTCGAGAAACTGAATTATTACCGCATTTGTGGCCTGCTGAGTGGGGATTGCCTCAATCCATTTAATAAAATAATCCATTGTTGTTAAGATCGACTTATGCTGAGCTGAAGATGTATGGTGGATCTCTCCAATAAAATCTAGGCGCCACTGCTGAAACGGAGCACTTACTTCAACCGGCTTGAGAGGTAGTGGCTATAATTTTCTTCTTCCCTAAAAATGTTGACATTCGTGACAACTTGTAACAGTTTTATAAACATCAGCAAAGAAGGTAGGCCAATAGTACCCTGCTCTCAAAATTTTATTTTCCATTGTTTTCCAAAATAGGTGACCTCTATAATCTCCCTTGTGAAAATCATCCTGACCTGTTTTGCTTCCTCAACCAAACAATTCAGCAACATACCTTCGGGATCTTTCCAATACAATGCATTATTCATAATACAAAATTTGGAAACCCTTAATTTCAGAGTTCTACTTTTGTTTTTAGCCATCCTCGGTGGCGGTGAAAGGTGCTGGAGCACATATACAACATTTGAATACCAAGGAGAATGGATAAAATTTTTAGATACCTAAACAAGTGAGTTGTCTTCATCTTCTTCGGACATAGCAGCAATCAAGTTTATGTCCAAGGCATGCAAATTAGACTCCTCCACCAGTGTTGCTAGACCCTGCCCTTTGATGAGCTTTGTTGGCTTTATCTCCAAGTCATATTCTAATAAAGCTACGATCCATTTGCCTCGTCTCCCTTCTGGATCTGTCTGTACCAAAAAATCTTTGATGGCTGCGTTAGGGACATAAGAAAGAATATGAGAATGCAGAATATATACTCGAAAGTCTTTCAAATATTTCACCAAGACAAGAGCTTGCTTTTCAATAATGTTATACTTTAAGGCTGCATCTCTTATTGTTCTACTGAAAAAGGTGATTGGCTTCTCAAGCTAGTCTCTTTTCTGCATTAAGACTGCTACCATAGTATGCTCTAAAGCGAATGAAAATAAAATGAAATCTTGGGAATAATCTGGGCTGATCAAAATCAGAGCTGAAGAAAGAGATAACTTTACCAAATTAAAAGACTTGATGTCTTCTTCGGTCCACTTTACCACACTATCTTTCTTCAACATGTTTGTGATTTCCCTCAAATGTTCAACTAGATTTGGCACAAAACAACACAAGAAGTTCATCTTACCGTTGAATGCTTGGATCTCCTTTTTACTACGAGGAAAATCAATTTTCTGAATAGCTTCCACTTGAGTAGGATTGATGCAGATGCCTTCCTTGGATATGATGTGACCGAGAAGCTTCCCTTCATCCATGGAAAATAAGCTCTTTTACGGATTAAGAGATATGCCATACTTTCTACACCGCTGAAAAACAATCTTCAAATGATAAAGATGCTCCTCATCTGAATTGGAAAAAACTATCAAATCATCAAGATAAACTACTACAAATACATCTTTCTCATTTGCAAAAGCGATATGCGTAGCCCGATGAAAAGTTGCACCAACATTCTTTAAACCGAATGGCATCTTGGCATAATGGAAAGTTCCCCACAGAGAGGTGAATGTTGCTTTGTCTTTGTCATCCTCATGGAACGAAATTTGGTTATAGCCAGAATACCCATCGAGCAGCAACATATGAGATGCCCCAACCACTCTTTGGAGTATGTAGTCCATCTTTAGAAACAAATAATTATCTTTCAAAGACACTTTATTCATATTTATAAAATCAATGCATAATCTAATCTCACCTATCTTCTTCTGCATGGGAACCAAATTGGAAATCCATTCAGAAAATCTCATTAGAATGATTATACCAGCCTTATATAATCGGTTCATCTCCTTCTCTATTGATGGAAACAACTTAGGATTGATACTTCTTAACTCTTGGTGAAATGGCTTCTGGTTTGGATTGATTGGAATGATGTGCTGAATTATACTTTTATTGTACTCCTTCAAATCTGAATAGTCCCATGCAAATACATCAGTAAATGAAGACAATAAACTAATGTACTTTGCCTTTACCTGAGGAGGCAATGCCTTTGACAACTTCACCTCTTTGGATTTTCTGTTGTTCCAATATTCACATCTTCAAGTCCCTTTTTAGTCGGCATTAAACTTGGCTTCTGGGCTACATCATCTTGATCAAATAATTCCTCTAAAGGTATGAGGCCTTTAGGGATGATATTATATTTCCGCTGCAAAACTTCCATCTGATTTACTTCTATGTCCGGTTCACCATTATCTTGCTTACCATCTATAGAAGTGTCTTGATATTTACCTTCATTTCGTAGAAATTCTTCAATCTCTTTGTCATCCTGAAACACTTAGCAATATCTTTGGTTATCAGGGACAGCTGGGTGATGTTTCACATGAATTTCAAACTTATTGTTTGAATTCATCAGAATCTTCAAGTTGCTGCTATAGCAAGGGAATTTGCAATAACATTTTGTACACGAGGAACACATGTCAAAGTGTAATCTGGAAACAACATCAAAATATCTAAAAGCACATTAGAGTAGGCCCTCATTCAAGGATGTTTTGCTTGGTATTCTCCGTTGACTTGCTTAATTACCAATTTGAAGTCGCCATAAACTGAAATTCTTTTTGCATTCAACTTCTTAAGGATTTTCAAGCCTGCAATTAGTGCCTCATATTCTGCTTCATTATTGGAACAATCAAAAGCCAACTTGTATGAGCAAACTCTTACATTAATTGGGACTTTATTTGGTGAGAAAACAATGCTGTGTATCCAAATACCAATTCTGGCACCTTCCCTACCCACTGCTCCATCAAAGTCCATACTCCACAAACCGGCTTCTTCTTCCAAGTGCTGGAATTCTGGCCCTTTTTCTACCTTTGGCTGCTATCCATCAATTCCTTGCTGTTGGTGGGATTTTGACTGTTTAGCGGTACTTTCAAGCCTTTGTCTCTCTTGATCAAGTACAACTCGGAAATTTTCTGTTATATCCGGTATATCTTCAACTTCAACAAATTGACTATTTACATCATTGAAACCATGATCGGAATAAAGAACAAAAGAATCTAAATCTATATGTACATAATTAATTGGATGATTCAAGGGTTTCTCCTTGCTTGTGATCATATATTTCATCTCTTTCTCCCTATATAACTTCCTCATCTAACCAAACACAGGAATAGTGGCATAGGAGAAATATAAGTGCAATGTTCCTTTGAGTTTTGCACCCCATGATCTAAATAGAAGAATGCCAAATCTAGGGGGAATGTTGGCCACAACTACATCCATAAGAACATTTTTTGCTGCAATCTAATCCAAAGTTACAACCAAACCTTTAATGAGACCAATACATCCTACTCTACTAGAATCAAAGGAATAAAGGTCATGGTACTTGCGGGTGATATCCAAACCCAATTTTTCCATAATTGCCTTTGGCATCAGGTTATGAGACGCTCCTGAATCAAGCATGGTGTTGTGAAAAACATAATCATGCAATCTAAGGCTGATGTAAAAAGGAGCTACATCACTATCCTCAGATCGGCCTTCTAATGCTGGACCAAAGGTAAGTTAAGGTTGGTCATCTTCCACATTTACCATATCAGGCAGAGGATCTATATTCAAAATCTTTGACATTTGACCTTTATAGCTGTTGTTCTTCATTAACTCAGTCAAAGGTATTGACACTTTTAACTGAGCAATTACATTTTCTAAGCTAAAGTCTATAGTTTTCTCTACCTCTTTGACTAGAGCATCCTTCTTTTATTCTTTTCCTTTGTTGCACTTGGCTGATTTGACTTTTCATTTGTTGATTGCACTTTGCTGGAAGTAGGATCTGCTGGCTCCTTTCCCTTTTTCTGCACAATTGGAGAATCATTCTTTGGTGGTGTTGCTTCCTTATGCTTCTAAATTAGATTGGTCTGTACATCCCTACTCCTGAGTGAGTATTACCTTTGCTGCACTGTCAATGCATTCATGTATCCTCTCTAATATTCATATGATTCCTCTTCTAGCACTGTTTCATTCGCCAATATAAAATCTTCATCTTTTTGTACAACTGGACTTTTTGAATATTCCTCATCTTTGGTGATATAAATTGGAAAACCATCTAGTGTGAAAAAGAAATTCTCCTCTCCAATTGGGGTCTCATCATCTTTTGATTCAGTGCCATGGACATAGTTTTGCTGTAATGGTGTTCAGACTTGCTGTTGAGTTGATGGATATTGAGCTCTTTTCTCCCGTTGCTTGATTCTAAACTGTGGTTGCTACTGACCATGAAAATTTTGATTTCTAGCCTATGTCTCGAGCTTACCTGTAATCTTTAATCTATCAAATATCTTCTCAAGATTAAGAAGCACTTGATCTAAGAGGAAGCTTCTTCCTCTATGGTCACTATCTTTTCTGCCTTTGTCCTAGCTCTCTTAGCTAGCAGATTTTCTTCCACACTTACTGCAAATTTTTTGCATGTCCTCCAATGTAGTCGTGTCTTATTCTCTCAATTGATATGCCATGTCAGGATCAAAGCCATTGGGAAATTTGATCAAAACCAGCCCCATAGGTGGCTTGATATCAGCTGGAATGGAATTATAAACAGTGTTGAATCTAACACAATAATCGTGGTAGCTTTCACCAACATTTCTCTTTATGTTTTCATACTCAAAAATAATTTGGAGTGGATTTTTCTTTACCTCCCAACGATCCATAAATTGTCTATGAAGAGCCGCCAATGAATTGATTGTTCCAGCAGGCAATGCTCTGAACCACTTTCGAACTTCGCCTCAAAAATTTTGCACAAATAATCTCATAGTCACATTCTCTTCATATATCTCGTGGAGATCAAAGAAATCACTCATCCGATCAACATTCTGCTATGCTGTGATACCTTGGGAAGCATCGAACAATGGGATCTTACTTTGATAATCAGCAGGAATACCATCCAAGTTTTGTGGCGAAACGAGAGGTGCATATTTGGCAGCCATTGCTTAAGGTGGATTTAAAAGTGGATTTGGGGATATAGGAGGAGTTGGAACCACGATAATAACTAATGTGACCAGTGTATGAGGTGTCGAAGGGGATGAAGAAATATGTGATGTTTGAGGTGTAGAAGGAGTTGATGGGGGTGAAGGCACTGCAGGTTTCTGATCAAATATGGCGGGCTGCACGGGAATGGTGGGAATAAAAGGAGGCTCTGCAGGAATTTTTGAACGAGACATGACAACAGATGAACCAAGAGTAACAGATACAGATTCTAAGAACTCGGGAATATTGGTAGCCACAATTGAAGATTGAAGGTTTAGAATATAAGCATCAATTGATCTATTTGTTTTTTCAGTTTCAAGATCTTCAACAAACTTAGGATTTAGAATAGTAGCACCAATTGCACTTTCAGACTTAGTTTCAAATAATGATAGCTCAAAATTTGCATCAAATGGGAGGTCTTCAAGATATAAAAAAACAACCAGGTATGAACAAGATCTAAACACAAGGATCACAAAACTTTCTTGGCAGAGAATTCTTGGAATGAGATTTGGGTTTTCATACATGAGAGGAGGATCAAGATCAGGATTGGCTATGGTGTATTCTCAGGAAACCAGTGTGTTGAATTATTCCCAAAAATCAAATTGACATTACAATCTTGTGAACCTGCTGAATTATAAAATCATCATCCAAAAGTCTAGAATTATGTATTGTACTGGGGAAATTTGCAAGTCAGATGCTCAGTTTATAAAACTAAACCAGAGATTGACTGAAGCAACATTCATCTACTTATGCACTCGCAAAGCAAGAGTAGTTCGAAGGCTACCTGGCTAACTTCAGGCTCCGTCTGTATTTCATAAAGCAAAGAATTTGAACAAGCAAACAAATTTTTCTTCCCCAGTATGGTCACCACTATGTTAGGGCCTAAATCTACCTCTGACTGAGAAAGGTAGGTCTAGGGTAACATCAAACCATGCTTAACCTAGTAGCTAGCCCTACCAAGTCAAGAGAGGGCTCTCTCCTTGTCAATCTCAATGAAAATTTATCAACGAAGGCTTGAGATTACTGATATAAAAGACTAATTTTAGGCTAGGTATGTTTTCTCAGAAGAATTTGATTGATTTTAATGGTTGGTCGCTGGATTAGATAAGGCAGGTAGCTTTGGGTCTGGGAAATGAACACAGATTTGCAGAGGTTTCTGTGGGGTGAGGTAGGAAACTATTTTAGCACTTTTAAGTGGGTGTAATGGTGAGTCTAAATATTGGTGAGGTGCTGGAGAGGGCATGCAAGTGTCATGATTCCTCTTCAAATAGTAGAAAACATGTAGAACTAAATAAACCCTAAGGCAGAGAACTGAAACATCAAAGGATTCTACCCTTTACACTTAATTCATTTAGCTATGAAGAATAAAAGAGATGATGGCACACATAAAGATAAGAACACTGAATAGCTGAGAAGGAAAAAATGCTAAATCACATTACCACAAGAATCCCACAAAATGTTGCAAAATCATGGTTTATTTCCTTGCCAAACTGCAGAAGTGATGTACAATTGTGCTCAATGCATCCAAAAGTGTCCAACCTTTACAAATGACTAAAAAACACATGATATATACTTCCAAACCACCTATGCTATCCATCAGGGGTTTAATCCATGAGAACGGGGGTGGTTTCAACCATATCTAAACTAGGAACACAAGAATAGGCAGTGGAACATCTTGCCTCTAAAACCAAGGAAACTGATTCATTCAACTCTAAACCACCTACAACTGATGTATCTACCTTATCAAGTCAATTTTTATCATTTTTACATCATAGTACTTTAATTTACATCATGTCACATCATGAATTTGACCATAAGAGAGAAAAAGTCAAACCAGAAGAAAACTAGGTGAAAAACAGAGTTTTTGAGCAAAATTGGCACTTTTTCATCCTGTGCATAGTGCTTTTTCCAAGCTACGTTTGGAGGCCTTTCCCTTCACCAAATTTGCTCCAAGATGGCTTGTTGGAAAGATTGGTCTGTCTACTTTCTAGGAAAAGTAGAATTTTTGAATTTTGTGTCCATTTGGCCCTCCAAAATTGCATCTCCCAAGACTACTTCCTATGTGACCAAAAAGTGGCAGAAAAGGCATTTTTGAGGTGTTTTTGGCCCTTTTGGAGGCCAAAAACTTGTCAAAATTTCATAGTAATTTCTGAGCATGCATAAATTTTCATAAGGAATCCAAAAATGCCAAGTATTCTTCAAATGGAGGTCCCTATCAAAAGCGAGTGCCAGTAATGCTACGCACCTTCCAGAAAAACCTGTTTTCTCCCTGAAAAAATTAAAAATGTCAAAAAGTTAAACCAAAATTTCTTGAAATTTTGCAGGTGTGATCTATGTCAGGTGCTATGCTATGCCAGTGAAGCTTTTGCCAAGATTTTGAGCTTATCTTGCTCTTTCTTTCTCCTCAAAGTTCTCCTTAACTTCGCTTTTGGGCTTCTTATTCTTCTTTTACAAATTTTGTTCTGGGCCAAATAGTGATAAGAGATGTGGCGCAACATCGTTTTCTCCTTATTGGCCTTGTCCAGCAACTTCTCAAGGTGGATCTTGACTCTTTCCAACCATGATTCTCATTCGGCCTCTATTTCTTGCTCTAGCGAAGTTAGCTTGATTTTCCTCTTCTTTGCCAATTGCCGATTCTCCCTTATGTTTTGTAGCTCCACGATTGTTTGATTGTCCTCTAGCTACTTGTTCCATTGCTCAAGGTAATTAATAATCCATTTAGCCCTCTCAATGTTAGGTGATAGGCCTTTGATCTCAGCTTCCTGCTCCTTGATGATCTCATCCTTGAGTGAGCCCAAATCAGTGTCCTCTTCCTCAATCAAAATGAAATCTCTGTCTTGGCCTTCAGAAGGCACTTCATCATGCAATGGTTTCTTTCCTGTGTCCTATACCTACTCTGCTGAAGAAGAAGGCAAAGGCCTTTTCACCTCGGGTGAAGATAGTATTTTCTTGTTGTCTGGTGAAGGAAATGAGACCCTTTCCACCTTAGGTGGAGATAATAATTGATCAGGAGCTCAGGACCAAGTGTCATAAAATGGTCAAAAATGAAAGTGCTCAGAACTAGTTTGAATCTAAAAAACCAGATAGAGCTCGTCCTCCTAATTCCAACACTGTAAATGGTTCGAAAAACGGTCTCCGTATGCAGAAGTTATGCCAAAAACAAAATCGCCCAATGACTCTTAATTTTTTAATTTTTTCAAAAAATTAAAAAAGAATATTCCACAGAATATTCCTTGGAATATTCCACAAAATATTCCTTGGAATATTCCTTTTGGGCAGCAAACAAAAAAATGCCACGTGTCCAAGGTGACATCAGCATTTATGGGCGCATATGGTTAAAATTTTGGTGGGGTTGTGAATTGAACCCACACCTAGTTAAACAGCATTACCACGTCTTACCAATGAGCCATATGGTTGGGACTTGTTTGGATAGCGGCGGAAATTCCATATGTGTTTTAACCTTGAATGGGTGGGGCTCGAAGGGGGCTAGCCCTAAGTGGCCAACCCCCCATACCATGTGACTACGCGCCCATAACCGTGGGCCAGAACACTAACTGCCAGCACACTATTCAATGCAGGTTAACCATCGCCGGAAAACGCTCACATGAAAACTGAACTGGTAGTCCACTAATGGTTATTGCGTGGTTAAGATGGCAGAGTTTTTGGGTGGACCCGCCATAATTGGCAGAGTTAACTGGACTCCAACTAAAGTTAGCTGGAGTCTTTTTAGGACCAGATGGCAGTTGGGAGTAAATAGCCATAACTTTGGCTAGGAAAGTCATTTTCGGACAATTTTTTTTTTTGATTTTGGTTCTCTTCGACCTTCTGAATCCATTGGCATAGGTTGCATAGCCATCTGAGGTTGTTTGTAGGTGTTTTAGCTTCGTGGAAGTTCCAGGAGCCACTAGGGCCAAATCAGTTTGGGAGATGCATTGAGAATTGTGCAGCCATTGAATGTGGAACGAAGGTCATTCCTGAAGGTTTTCAGCATTTTGAATCCATTTCTACAGCTCGTTTTTCCTGTTGAGGCATTCTTCTCACTATTTAGCTTCAGGGAAGCTTTCAGGGCCACTAGGGCCATTTTAGTGCTTGAGCTGTTTGGGGGCTATGTTCATCCATTTTTGGTGATTCAAAAGCCTAAGTCTACTGTTTTCGACCTTCTGAGTCTAATGGCAGAGATTTTAGAACCAATTGAGGTCATCTTCACCTCGAAATTCGCCATGCAAGTCTAAAGGGCCACCAGGGCCAATTGGGGAAAGTACTGTATAAGGTACAATTTCACTGTTTAGTGCATGGGAAAGAGCATGTTTAGCTAATTCCTATCTTCTGATTCTGTATTTACAGTTAGATCTGTCTTTTGAGACACTAATATTCTTGTATTAGCCTTTGTAACATTTTTAATACAAGAGGACAAGCCTAGTTTGAGAGGCTTGGTCCAGTAGATGTAGCCCAGAAGGGGTGAACTGTTTTATCATTTTGATGTCTTTATTTACTGAAGATGATATGCTAAAAAAAACTGATATAAAGTGTTAAACAACAGATATACATAACTTGCATACACACATAATCACCTACTCAGCTACATAAAGTTATTTGTCTTATTCCACAAGACATCAAACTTCAAGTATGTGTATGTCAAAGACTTCTAAGTGTTTACTTCGTTATTTCTTTAGGCAGAGCCTGTAGAGGGCCAAGTAGCCTCTGGAACTCATCCTCTCTTTAGAGGTGGCATGTCTGGTGAATTCCCCTACAGTCTATCTCTGTATAAGAAATAAGAAGTTTTCATTTTTTTAGAGGCCACTTGGAGGGTATAACTCACATTTGCAATTATGGGAAATGGATACCTTGCACCCTTGAACAAGTACATTCCATTTTCAGATCAGATGGGGGTTGAGCATTTGTTTGTGCAAAAGGTGTTAAAGCAGTGTAAGAGATTGACTATTTTATTTGTTGCAAATGGTTGCTTGAATAAGAAGGGGTTTTTTTTTTGACATTTGGTTAAAGCTTGTCATTTGATTGAAAGCTCTGAGAACTCTTATTTGGAAGTTTCTTTTGTTTAACTGAGAATTTACATAATGTCAACTTCTTCCACAAGTGAAGTTTCCTCCTTCACAAAATTCTTCAATGATGACATGAAGAATGAGTTCATTAAGGTGAAGGACATGGTGCAGATTCTCATTGAGGATCAAAGAGAAAGTGTTAAGCTTCATGCACAATTGTTGGCTATGAAGGATGAGAAGTAAATAATTCTCCAAAGACTACATGACATGGAGAAACAACTCCTTCAAGCTCAAGAAGCTTTGTCCAAGAAAATGCATGAGGATGACGTAAATCACTCAAACTTGTCTTCAATTTCCTCAATTGAAAAGTGTGTTGGTTCTTTTGAGAAACATACCAGAGGCATAGGGTCCAAGTTGATGTCCAAAATGGGATATGAAGGAAAAGGATTGGGCAAACATGCACAAGGTATATTTGAGCCAATAATGGTTGAGGTAAGGCCTAAGAATTTGGGTCTTGGCTATGGACAATCTTATGGAGAAAGTTCCAAAGTAGCATGAAGGCAATTGAAACGGTTCCTAGAATGAGTTTCATTTCAAGTTCCCCTACCTCAAGTTGGTAGAGTATTCTTGGGGAATGGCAATAGTTTGAAACATACCTTGCAAGAAGAAGGTGTGCATAAGCATGCACTTGAACAAGAGAATTGTGAAAGCTCTAAAACCATTTAAGGGATTGATGGTGTTCCAAAAGGAGCTTCTTCTTCATTTGATTCACCTCCTCATGAAGGTAATGAAGGTGAAAGAGAAAGGTATAAATATGATTTCAATCATATTTCCTTTGATCATATAAAGCATGGTAAATTTCCACATAAGCATTGGAAAAGAATTGCATGTTCTTTTTGTGGTTTGGTTAACCATAGTGTTTCTAGATGTTGGAAAAGAATGGCAACATATAGGAAACTTTTGAAGGAAAGGAGGCAAGAAGCCAAAGCTCCATTGAACAATGCAAATCATGCTATCAAGAAGATGAACATGTGTTACACTTATTGCCATAAGCATGGAAATACTGCTGAAAGGTGTTGGACTCTGAATCCAACAATGCTTCCGCGAAAGTTGAAGAAATTGGAGAAAGAGTATGGCAAGAATGGGAAGGAAGTTTCCATCATTGATATGTGTCAGGATGATACACATGTTGATATCGATGTGCAATTAAAGGAAGTGCCTTTGAAGTGGATTGGTAAGAAATGGTTAGAATTCTTATCCAATTAAAGTTGCATGTCTTTTGATTGAATGCATTTCTTCGTTAAGGGAATGCAAGTTGCAGGATGGTAAAAGATGAGTATAATGCTCACTAGTTTTGCAGCAATGTATTTCATTTAAGCTCTTGTCACCCACATGTGTTTTTATTGGGTTGTTGTACCTATTGGTATTAGAAAAGAAGAGTTGAAGTTACACCCGTACATAGATGTTGTAGGTGTATTTGTTGAACTGTATATAGTTCATTGTTTTTGATACATACATGTGTTTGTAAATATATCATGTTGTTGGTCGACTAGTGTCGCTTGTGAGCACACTTTCACATTGTCGATTGTGTCACATGTTTCATCGGCTTGTGTCGATTGTGCCACTTATTTTGTCGACTTTTGTCGGTTGTGTACACACTTGTTATGTTGATGGTTGAGTCCATTGTTCAACATATTTCATGACAAATTGTTGTTGATAATTGTCTTGTTCCACAAGATACCTTTGGTGTCATTTGGTGCAGGGAAAGAAATTGGTGCAAAGCTGTGCACAATTCTATGAGCTAGAAAATCATGCAAGCAAAGAGGGCTCAAAGTTCAACATGGGTCTCTACTTCTTTTGAGAAGTTTTTGCAGCAAGTATCCCAATAGTTTGGGATGAGCATTTGTAGTACATTCAGCATGCTACAACCAGTAAAAGCCTTCTCATTTGGGAGGCAACTCTTCTTCTGGAGCGGAGATGCCATGGATGGGCATCGTAATAGTTGGCAAGCCCACATGTTCAGAGGAAGATTTAAGCTCATATATCAGAAAGTTTCATTGCTGGTTCCTACAATTTCAGATTTGTCTGGCAAAAGAACTTGGTCGGGATTCGACGAGTACTTGGCTTATGGAGCAAAAAATCTCCATGACGACAGTTGGCAAGGCAAGACATTTTGGCATCAGTATGCTCTTTTGGCTGAAAGGAAGAGGATATTTCTATTCCTCAAGTGTTGTACAGTTCAGTTCAGAGATTCAGTAGGCTTTTGGGGACCAAAAGCCTTCTCATTTGGGAGGTGTGATCATGGGCTCAGGACCAAGTGTCATAAAATGGTCAAAAATGAAAGTGCTCAACATTGGTTTGAACCTAAACAACTAGATAGAGTCTTTCCTCCTGATTCTGGTGCCGCAAACGGTTCGAAAATCGGTCTCCGTATGCAGAAGTTATGCCAAAAACAAAATCACCTAATGACTCTTAATTTTTGAATTTTTTCAAAAAATTAAAAAAAGTGTATTCCACAGAATATTCTAGGGAATATTCCTTTTGGGCAGCGAATCAGAAACTACCACGTGTCCAAGGTGACATCAGCATTTATTGGTGCATATCGTTAAAATTTTGGTGGGGTTGTGAATTGAACCCACGACCAGTCAAACAGCATTACCATGTCTTACCAATGAGCCATATGGTTGGGACTTGTTTGGATAGCGGCAAAAATTCCATATGTGTTTTAACCTTGAATGGGAAGGGCCTGAAGGGGGCCAGCCCCTAAGTGGCCAGCCCCCCATACCATGTGACTACGCGCCCATAACCATGGGCCAGAACACTAACTGCCAGCACACTATTCAATGCAACTTAACCACCGCCGGAAAACGCTCACATGCAAACTGAACTGGTAGTCCATTAATGGTTAATGCATAGTTAAGATGGCAGAGTTTCTGGGTGGACCGCCAAATTTGGGTGGACCCGCCATAATTGGCAGAATTAACTGGACTTCAATTAAAGTTAGCTGGAGTCTTTTTAGGACCAGATGGCAATTGGGAGTAAATAGCCATAACTTTGGCTAGGAAAGTCCTTTTTGGATGAATTGTTTTTTGACTTTGGGTCTCTTTGACCTTCTGAAGCCATTGGCATAGGTTTCACAGCCATCTAAGGTCATTTGCAGGTGTTT
This sequence comes from Pinus taeda, assembly GCA_000404065.3. Lineage (NCBI taxonomy): Eukaryota > Viridiplantae > Streptophyta > Pinopsida > Pinales > Pinaceae > Pinus > Pinus taeda. The sequence goes on from APFE030792517.1 coordinate 287,726, forward strand.
TAGCTTCGTGGAAGTTCAAGGAGCCACTAGGGCCAAATCAATTTGGGAGCTGCATTGAGAATTGTACAGACATTGAATGTGGAATGAAGGTCATTCTTGAAGGTTTTCAACATTCTGAATCTATTTCTACAGCTTGTTTTTCCTGTTGAGGCATTCTTCTCATTGTTTAGCTTCAGGAAAGCTTTCAGGGCCACCAGGGCCATTTCAGTGCTTGAGCTGTTTAGGGGCTATGTTCATCCATTTTTGGTGATTCAAAAGCCTAAGTCTACTATTTTCGACTGTCTGAGTCTAATGGCAGAGGTTTCAGAACCAATTGAGGTCATCTTCACCTCAAAATTCTCCATGCAAGTCTAAAGGGCCAATAGGGCCAATTGGGGAAAGTACTGTATAAGGTACAATTTCACTGTTTAGTGCTTGGGAAAGAGCATGTTTAGCTAATTCCTATCTTCTGATTCTGTATTTAGAGTCAGATCTGTCTTTCAAGACACTAATATTCTTGTATTAGCCTTTGTAGCATTTTTAATACAAGAGGACAAACCTAGTTTGAGTGGCTTGGTCCAACAGATGTAGCCCAGAGGGGGTGAATTGCTTTATCATTTTAATGTCTTTATTTGATGAAGATGATATGCTAAAAAAAACTGATATAAAGTGTTAAACATAAAATATACATAACTTGCATACACACATAATCACCTACTCAGCTACAGAAAGTTATTTGTCTTATTCTGCAAGACATCAAAATTCAAGTATGTGTATGTCAAAGACTTATAAGTGTTTACTTCGTTATTTCTTTAAGCAGAGCCTGTAGAGGGCCAGGTAGCCTCTGGAACTCATCCTCTCTTTAGAGGTGACATGTCTGGTGAATGCCCCTACAATCTATCTCTGTATAAGAAATAAGAAGTTTTCATTTTTTTAGAGGTCACTTGGAGTGTATAACTCACATTTGCAATTATGGGAAATGGATACCTTGCACCCTTAAACAAGTACATTCCATTTTCAGATCAATAATCGTTTGGCAGCTGCAAATAATCTCCTTGTGCCTTTTTCTTAAGTAACAAATACTGGCACTTCTATACCTTGAGTCTCATGAACCTTTGGCTGATTTGAAGGCCCTCCTTCCTCTTGAAACACTGATGGGGTCACCTGAGGGCCTTTGAAAACCTCATGTGAAATGAAGGTATCCCAAGAAATATTCAGCAAGCTCAGCTGATGCAAAACAACAATTTTGATCAATGATAAATGATAAATTCTATTGAATTGTTGAGGAAGATGTTTCCTTTGCACCAATGTAGCCATCTTCTCAATATTTCTACATATTAAATAGGGGAGGTTCATCATCCTTACTCTAGTAAAGTGCATAAGCAATCTAACATGGTAAGTGTACAAGCGAGAAAACCTCCCTTCATAGGTGAAGTATTTGATAATAAAATTCATGAGTGGATCATAAGTGTCCTGTAGGTATCTGAAAGGGAAGACCCTACTGATTTTCTTTTGATAACTAGCCTTGACATAAGGCTCATAATTTTTGCTTTGCATGCTTGGAAAATCGACGGGATGAGTTTTCCAAGCATCCAAAGCATACTAATTTGGGAATATCGATGGGATGAGTTTTTGAGCTTGGTTGACAGATGCACCGCGGCAATGCCCAGGTGCGTAGTGCCTGACAGGTGTGTCGTGCACGTTGAATTTCCTCTGCAAATCCTGTGCCCGGTGTGTAGCGCCTAACAGGTGCACCGCGCCAACACCCAGGTGCTTCGTGCCACTGAAGACTGGAGTATTTTGCTGCGATTTTCACTTGTTTCTCTTCAAATGCGATTTTTTCCTCTTTCTCTCTCTCTCTTTAGCACAAATGAGGAATCGTAACACCAAGGATCACTTTATATACATTTTGACTTTGATTTTTCATTTAGAAAAACCCATTTTCTAAAGTTCCCTTTCACTTTACTTTTAAAACCCTGTTTTTACAGTTTGGCTCTTGCCATTTGATGGACTGATGCTTGAATGTTTTTGTCTCTTTTGCAGTAGTTGGAGTGCTGGAGTTTGGCAAGGTGATCAAGGGTTGCAGATGATGCTTTATTACATATGAAACATTAAAATTACATAAATTTGTACATGAAAATAGAAGAACTCTGTTTTCACCTCAAAACAGAGTTTTGAGGTAAAAACCCTTTATGAAGCAAATCATCAATGAAATTTGTGATTTGATGAACTTATTAAACATCCTCATGTGTCTGTTGAGCTCTTATTGAGCTTTTTAAGATCATGGTAGCAAACCCTAGACCTAATGAGACCTAAAAGCCTAAAAGTGGCTTTTGCAAATGTAAATGACAAAAATGATTGTAAATGACCTGAACTTGTGAAAATAGGCCAACAGGTAAAGACCATGAGGGAAATTTGATAATGAAGTTCCATCGGTTGATCCATGACCTAATGGAATGCAACTAATCGGATGAGACACTTAAAATGCATGCAAAAAGAGAATTTTATCACTGATGGAGGGATGAAGATATTGACACTAACACAAGGTATGTCACGAATATGGTCATTTTTCTAGTAGATGTACAAAAAAAAAAAAATGAAGATGAAAATGCAGAAGACTCAGAAAATAAATGGGAGTAGGCTAAAAGGAAGAAGACATCTAATAAACAACCCCCTCACTCTTCATCGCATCCCCTCGCCTCCTCTGACCTCCTCCCTTCATCTCCGAAAGCAGACAACACCTCTTCTCTCATTAGCCTAAATCCTTTTGGGCCATTGGACATCACAGCCCCGCCCATCCCTTAGATCCCCTCCCCATACCCTCAACCCCCCAGCATCCCATCCGATCTCAAACACCCAATCTCCACCCCTTCCTTCAGTCAACAGAATTATAACAAGAAATCGGTCAAAGGAAAGTCTTCAAAATGCGAAACATAAAAAAAAAAAAAACCTAGGAAGAAAATCAAACACATAGTTGAAGGATGAAGCTACAGTAAAGGAAATGGCATTAGGTACACAACAACCAATGGACTTCTTTTTGAGAAGAAGCTCAGGAAACAATGCTAAAATCCAACAAAGAGGGAAAGGTCCCTTACACCACCCAACAAATAAATAATGATAGTGGTCACCTGGAATTGTCGGGGATTGGGATCATCCTTTAAAGAAAATGCCACAAGAGACATTCTGGCAAAAGAAAATCCAGACATTCTTATGATTCAGGAGACTAAAAAAAATAGCCAAGAAACTGAAAAAATAATTAAAAAACTAAAAAATTATGAAGGGGAAGCAATACAAGCTATAGGAGCTTTAGGTGGAATCTGCACAATATGGAAAAAAGGACATTGAGAAATGATACAACAAAAGAAGGATCAACACTGGATACAAATAGAACTAAAGCAAACAAGCACAAAAGAGAAGTACAGTTTCATAAACATATATGCCCCCAATCATTACAAGGAAAAAGAGTAATGTTGGAACACCATAAAGGAAGCACTACATGAAACAAAAACTGAGAAAATAATCCTTGGAGGTGATTTAAATTTGGTAAGAAGTATACAAGAGGAGTTTGGAGGGACATATCACATAGACCCATCCAGGGATGCTTTGGAAGCAATAATGGAGCAATACAACTTAATAGACACCCCCCCAAACAACGGAAAATATACTTGGAGAACCAAAAGAGTGGACAAAAATAATATTAAAGAGAGGCTCGATAGAATTCTGATTCAAGAAAACATAGAAACACTATACAACTCAATTAAATCTAAAATCCTCCACACCATGACATTTGATCACAAGCTGGTGGCAATAATGATGGGAAAAATGGAAAACCAAGGACCGCTTCCATTTAGATATAACCCAATATGGGGCAACAATACAAAATTCAACAAACTAATCAAGGAAGAATGGGCACCAAGAATGTTGGGATCACCCCAATATATTTGGGAAACAAAATTAAAAAATTTAGGAGCCAAGCTGAAGGAATGGGAAAGAGCAAATGAAAAAAAAAAAAAAAAGGAAAACAGAGCTGCAAAAGAAAACGGACAACATACAAACTGAAAAAGAAAATAAAGAAGAAGACAAGAAGGATTGTTTAAGAGAGAAGGAGATTTTTTGGGAAATATATACGGAAAATAGGAAAGAGGAAGAAGAGGCTAAACTGAAATCCATAAGCCTTTAGCTCAAGGCAGGGGATAAAAACACCGCCTTCTTCCACAACACAATTAAAATAAGAAGAGCAAGAAATCAGATAGAAAAAATTCAAGTTGACGGACAAGAGGTCAAAGGTGCAGAGGATCTAAAAAGAGTAGCCCACAAGCATTTTAAAAATCCATTTTCAACTAGTGAAGAGATAGTTGAGTATGAAAACTTCCTACAAAATATAAAAAAAAGAGAGAAAAACTCAGAAATATGCAAAGAGATAACAAAAGAAGAGGTAGTGGCAGCCATATGGAGCCTACATCCAAATAAAGCCCTAGGGCCAGATGGTTTTACTATAGCTTTCTATAGACTTCATTGGAACATAATAAGAAAGGATTTCTTAAGAATGGTGAAGAACGTCTTCAAAAAAAAAAATTGGAAGCAACACAAAATCGTCCTATCATGCATTTGTCCCAAAAGAATCTAACCCCTCCACTTTCAATATATTTCACCTCATCTACCTTTTCAATTCCTCCTACAAGATCATCACAAAAATAATTGAAAATAGAATCAAAGAAGTTCTTCCAACAATAATATCTAAAAACCAAGAAGGTTTTGTGCCCAACAAGCAAATCATAGATAATGTAATTATTGCACAAGAAGTCGTACATTCTAGCATGAAAAGAAAATAAAAAGGACTCATTATCAAACTGGATATGGTAAACGCATTTGACAGGGTCATCCTCCCATATCTAATGGTGGTTCTCAAAAAACTTGGATTCTCTAAAGAAATAATAGAGGTCCTTCAAGCTTGCATCACTACTCCATGGATTGCTCCTCTTATAAATGGAAGGCCAAGCGAATTATTTCAAAGCACAAGAGGCCTCAGACAAGGATGTCCACTCTCCCCCTTCCTATATATTATAATGGCAGAACCTTTAAGCAGAGCATTGGAAAAACAAAGAAAATAAAGAAATATCATCGGTTTCGAATAGGAAGAGGAGTAAAGACCATAAACCACTCCGTGTTTGCAGATGACACTATGTTAATGGAAGGGACCTCTACAATAATTGCAAGAATATTCAAAAGAATATTGGAGGATTTCCTACAGGTTTCAGGTGAGCTCTTAAACAACACAAAATGCAGAATACATGGCTGGAATACCAAAGCCATGCAAAGGATTTCACAAATCCTAAACAAACCCATACAGAAAAATGGATTCATTTCTTTTATTTGGGACTCCCCATCTCCAAATAAAACATGAAGGTAGAACTATGGACCAAACGGATTGAAAAAATGAAAAACAAAATCTAGAGCTGGGGAATGATGTGGCTAAACATGGCAGGGAGGGTGATATTAATAAAATCACTCCTGGCAACACTCCCAATCTACCAATATGCAATAATCTTGGCTCCAACAAGTGCTCATAAACAAATGGAATTAATCCTAAGAGGCTTTCTATGGCAGGGAGAGAAGCAAGAAAATAAAAAATTCATTTTAGTTAGGTGGGAACAAGTAGTATTACCATATGAACAAGGAAGCTTATCAATTTGGCTACCTAGTCTCATGAATGCTGCCTTGGGAATGAAAATAATATGGAGACTAATCAAAGGAAAAGAAAGCTGGTGGAAAAAAACTCTCACCTCAAAATACATGGACAACTCTAGGAGAAGTCTGCTGAATGGAAATATCCCATCAAGACAATGTACTCAAGTGTGGAAGTTAGTAAAAAAAGACAATCCCTACAATGAGAAATCACATTTCTAAAATCCTAGGCAATGGAAAAACAATATCGATTTGGGATGATAGAATTATGGGGGAAGAACCTTTAAAAACTCACTCAAAAATTGAGGGCATTCAAAAATGGATGAGAAGAAAAGGTCTTAATACACTACAATCAATATTTCTTTGGAATCAGAGAGAATGGCAAGAATGGAAAACCTTAACAATCCCTTGCAAATCTGGAAGTGAAATGGGTCAAATTAAGGTAGCTTCTTAAAGGGGCAACACCCATAAGCTATGATGAAGAAGGTGACTTCCTTTGGGATCCACGTGGCAGAAAATATATAGTCAAGACTGGATACAAAATTTTACAAGATCAACCAAACCAACAAGATTGGGGTCTCTGGAAGACAATTTGGAAATCTGAAAGCCTACGTAAGATCAAAATGTTCACCTAGACACTCTTAAAGGAAAGATCTTAACAAGAAAAAACTTAAAAAAAAAGGCTTCCAAGGTCCTTCAAGATGTCCAATGTGCTTGCAAGTAGAAGAAACCATACAACATTTATTTCAAGATTGAATTCTTGCAAAAGAGTGTTGGCAACACCTCATAAGTCCTCCTGAAATAAATATAAATTTCGAAAAGCCTTTGCTAGAATTTCTCCAAGTCTGGGAGAAGGCCTATCTGTATACAACAAAGAGGAAAGTGATGATACAGAGGATCTAGAAATGCATTCCAACAGTCCTTTGTTGGAAAATATGGTTGATGAGAAACAAAAGCATTTTCAAAAGCCAGACCCCAAGAATAGGGAAATTTCTTTAAAAAACATGGGGTTTAACTTCTGAAATACTAAATGTTAAAGGAAAAACATCAATAGACTACAACATTCTTCAACAAGAAGAGAAAGTCTGGCTCAACAAAGCCATAATAAATAACAATGGTCAAAAAGAAAAAAAGAAAAGACCTTCATAACATAGCTAGAAAATGAGACTGAGTGAAGAAGAATTCACATCATGGAAAAAAATAAAAAAAGACAATGCCTTTACTTTGATGGGGCTTCAAAACATAACCTCAGGAAGGTAGGGGCAGGGGGAATTATCCTTGATTTGGATGGGAAAGAAATTGTTACTTATGAATGGGGACTTGGAGAAGTTTCAAACAATAAGGTTGAAGCTTATAGTCTGTTAATGGGACCAATAATATTAAAAAAAAGAATGATACACGACCCAATTATAATAGGAGACTCAGCCATAATAATAGAGGCAATGGCTCGAGACAAAAATTATAAAAATGAATTCATGAACATAGTATATAGAAGAATCAAGAAGAATTTAGAAGGCTTAGGAGATGTGATTTTTAGACATGTTCTAAGAACTCACAATCAACAGGCAGACCATTATGCTAACCAAGCAGTTAAAAGATATGAAGGGAGCACTTGGGAAAACAAAGAGGAATATTACACCTTTTTCCCATAAGTCCATCCATAGGATAAGAAGCACGAATCCCTTTAAAAAGAAGAAACAACGAGCATTCCAAAAAGAAATAATAAAAAAGAAAGCAAGATTTCAGCAAAAAAAATATCACTGCAAAAACAATTAGAGGTTCATGGGAATCTAGAGGAAAAATCAAAGAAAATAAAAAAACATCAATCGTTCTAGCAGCAAGGACGATTGTGATCAAGCACACAGGAAATACGCAACAATCCATCTCATTAGCAAGAGGCATCAAACAACTCTCAGCCTTTTTAAACACATGGAAATGCATGATCTCCCGCAACTCCATTCCCATGAAAACTCACATGCTTCATTCGCCCCTCACAACGTCTGCCCTGCTCCAAGCATTTTCGCCCTTATTGAGCTCCATTTCAACTCCTCTTCACTGAACTAGTAACTACTATCAGCATAAAAGCCTAACCCACTTGCATCATTTTTGCTCTCCTGTTCTACATACCGTCCTCACTCCAAATAAGATCTTAGTCAATTTTAGGCCAGTCGCTATGCAAAACTATAGTCATCCCTTTCATCCCACTCACTCCTCCACTAGAAAACATTTGCACCCTCTATTTACTCCCACCCTCTAAACACCACCCCTCCCTGTTTGTAATCCTTCTCCCCAGGATCACCAAGTTACATTCTCTCCAACAATCAGCAAAGACCTTCATTGCAAAAGACTAGTAGGCAACTACAATAGAAGAAGGACCACTTCAGGAAACACAAGGTAGAGGAAGCACAACAACACAAGGAACAACAAGCAACTCAAGAGGAATAAGAAGGAAGCAAATCAAATGGAATTAAACCCCATAGAAAAGGCATTAAGGAATGATGCATGTCCAACATGCAAAGCGAACAAATTTATGATTAATAGACTCCAAGAATTGCTTAAAGATATCAGGTATGAAATGAGAATGGAGTATAGCTATTAGAAGAGGATCATGTAAATTCAGAAAGAAGAGATCATGGTGCTTAAAAATAAATGCAAGCATTTAGAGGAGGTAGTGACATACTTCAAAACCACCACCATGAGCCAAGAATGAAGGAACTTTGTTAACTATGACAAGAAGAAACAACCTTCTTAGGAGCATTCAGTCTACAAGCCATGAAAAATTATCAGAGAATCAATGGTATGTAAATTTGCATTACTAGTAGGTCAATATGTTAGGCAGTACTCTAGAACTGTCATAGAGATCTTTGAATTTTTTAATAAAAGCACAGGAGAAGGGACAACATTCCCAGTACATTCTCAATGCCTAGTTTCCATCTATGCTATAATCAATTGTAATAAGAGCTTGCTCCATCACAACTTTTGGTAATATATCCACTATTCAATCTTGTTAAAAAAATATAATTGAAGGTTTTACTAAGTGTGGAATCTTTGGAATTAATGGGACACACATAGTGTGATATGTAATCTGTATTTGCATAGGATGGGTATATGCAGCTTAGGCTGGCATCATTTTGTATTAGAGCAACATAAGGAAATTCTATGTATAAGAATTATTTAAGAGAACTATGTTCTAAGAGTTATGTTTTGAAGGTATATATGAAGGTAAGAGGAGATCAGGTTTTGAATCTGAAAAATAGTAGGCATGCAGAGATAAGTGTAGCAAAATTTGCAGATGCAAAGGAAACAAAGAACAATCCATTCAAAGTGTAGGTGAATGATAGAACAAGATCATGCAAAGGTCTTGAAGATAGCAGGTGAGAAGATTGTAGCAAACTAGAGTAAGGAGTGCTCAATTTGTTCCAGAGGAGAGAACCAGAGAGATGCCAAAAGACTGAGCTCAGAGGAGACAAGCTTAGTGAAGCATGTGTAGCAAGAAGGAGACTTGTTATTGTAGAGGTTTTGTTGCAGCTCACAAAAAGATCATAAAGGCAATTCCAGAAGAGGATGTGGGTAGAATTACTAAGGGATGAAGAAATCTGGTAAGACTTTATGAATGAAAGTAGAAGAGGTGGTCAGAACCTAGTATTTCATTTTTGATTGAAATACAAGAGGATAGTTGTGTTCTTAAAAGTTGCAGATGAGTTGAAGCCTAGAAGGAGAAGAGAGAAGTGCTTAAAGAGGTTCCAGAGAATAGAGAACCAAGTGCTTGCCAAAAGACCAAGTACAAAGGAAAACTTGGCGAGGTAAGTGGCAGCAGAGAGGACTTGTTGTTGCAGAGGCTTTAATGCAACTCATAGTAAGTGAGTAAGGAACTCAAGAAGATAGAGAAGAAGATGGCTATTGATAGTCATAATAGAGATAACAGAGGTTCTAAGGAAGACCATAGTATAAGGAAAATTAATAAGGGGGATGCCAAGGCAAACGGCAAGACAATCAGTCAAGAGACGCATGACAAGGAGATTGTAGAGTTAAAACAACAACTCAATGTATTAAGGATGATACTAGAGGAAAACCAAAGACAAGGTTGAGTCTTGAGGAAAAAGGCAGTGAAGTGGTCTAAGTTACAGAGAAAGCTACAATAGAAGCAAGTGAAGTGGTTGGTGGAAGAACTTAGACATGTTGAGTTGGAAATGGAAATATCCATTTTTGAAGCAGAACGGGGTGAAGTTCTAGGTAAAGATGAAGACTGGAGATCTATGGAAGATCTTATGAATTATTGTGAGAATTCGAGACAACAAGAAGACTTGAAGACTGAAACTTCAAGTGAGGCCAAAAGGTCACATGATTTTAAATCTTATAATTTGTGTATATTTACAGGGGAAACATGTGAAGAAAGACAATTTTATGATATTGTCGTAAAGGAGGAAGAAGATAGGCAGAATCTAAATTTTGTTCTGAAAGAAGATGAGATAGATAGGTCTCCTATAAATTCCCATACACATTTTGGAACAATTTTTACTTTATATCATATTGAAAGGACTGAAAGTAGAGGAAGTTTGACTCATGATGATGGCCAAAAGCACGAAGAAGGAAGGATATCAATCAACCAAGTGAAGGATTTAAGGAGATTGAAGAGAAGACCATCAAAATATTTTTGAGTCATATAGAGGGCTTGGAACAAGAGGAGAAATTGGTGATTGAATCATCAAATGAGATCATGACGTCTTTTGGTTTTAAAATTGACAAGTTGTATGTGAATGCAGGTATTGCAGAAGAAAAACCATCCTATGGAACTATCTTGAGTGAAGCTGAAAGTTGTCAAGCAAAGTATGATGATGATTGTTTTTCAAATGAAGATCAAGTTGAGTTATTACAACAGAAGGAGTTCATACATTCCTTGCTTAGTGAAGGAAATATCTTCAGTAGAGATGAGACGATTATATCTTATGATAAGGAATTTTTTATTGGTAAGGACAAAGAGAAATTGATTTCCTTAAATGGCCAAAGGAAAGGTGATGGACAAACATCTAGAACTATCACAAAGATGGAGGATTAGAATTTTATTCTGATCGAGAATGAAGAAGTAATGTCACCAAGAGACTATACTTGTGACAAAGAAGAAGATAGTGAGGATTGTACAGAGCTTTTAGGAAAAATCCCAAGTGAGATGGAAAATTTATGGCATGAGCTAAGTATTTTGGAGAAAATGCTAGGAAACCAAGGAGTAAGTGTTTAGGTTGCAAAATCAAAGCTGAATGATAATGAAGGAGTTCACTACAGTGGACAAGAGTAGAAAGACACCATTGAAGTAGATGGTGTGGAAGAGAGAGTTGCTGTCAGTCTTGAGAATCCTTTGAAGAATCAACATACTGATGTGCTGATAAAAGAGGAAAAATCACAGCAGCATATTGAAATGTTGCCAAAGGAAGAAGAGGCACTAAGGCCTTATATTTTTAATTTTGATAATTGTTTTATGATTACAGCATTTGATGAACATGAGACAGACATGTTTCAAGTTGAAGTGTCAGTTTTAGAACTACAAAAGACTGGAAGTTACCAAGACAGACATGCTGATAAGGAAGAAGAAAAGCATGAAGATACCATGATTGAAGAAGTTAAACTGATTGTCAGAATCAGTGAAGGAAATGAAGGACAATTATTGAGGGTTGTCAAAGAAGAGGAAAGAGATTATGCTGGAATTGAAAAATATCGTAATGATGTATTTGAGAGGAATAAAGTACAAAGGAAATTGGGGGACAATTTACTTTTCGAAAGTAAATTTCGAGATATTGAATAGAGGTTGTTTGGAAAGCAACAAGAGGGTAAGGATGAAGGGGCGGTAGTAAGAATCCAACAACTTCAAGGAGAAGACAGTAAACAATAGTTTGAAGATGAGGGGACAGAGTACAAGAACAAATGGAAAAGTAATTATCAGTCAAAATATAAATTGGACATAGAGATCGAAAGAATAATAAGATTGATGATGAAGGTGCCCCAGAAGAAAACAATAGTCAGAAGGGCAAGGAGTAACATAAAGAGAAAGATAGTGGCAGACTATGAAAGCTTAGCTAGTGGAGAAAAGAAACATAAATTGTGGAAACCTGGAGAATAGCAACAAACAATAGTAGCAACCAAAGACAAATTACAGAACAAAGTATGGGATCTAGGAAGATAAAGGTCGGAAGAACATGATCAAGAGATCATGATTATTTGAACCTTGGGAGTTTGATGCATGAGCATACAACTCAGCAATTTCATTACATTTTAGTTAAATTAGGGGGTCTTATGCTTTCAAGGAAGCTAGATTCCTATATATGTAATTATTAATGTTTTGAGTGATTATAATAGGAATTAATTAGATATTGTGAGGATATTTGTAAATTCTCTCAAATGTAGGAGAACATGAATGATGATGAGTGATGATGAGAGAGTTGGAAATCAATTATAAGTCTTAGGCTAGAAAGTGGTGTCATGATTCGTGGAACTAGAGAAGATTCTTAGGGATTAACTAGAGTTAAAAGTGGACTTAGAGGATATTCAGGATTTAGTTCAGGAGATTAAGGGTCTGAACCAGAATTAGTTCAACAGAACCTTTTGTATAAATTTAATCCTAAAAGGCATAGAGAGTTAGTAGTTAGAGTGAGATTAGATAGGTTTGACCGTAGGCCTATGGGAAGAAAAGAAAGGCCACTAAAATAGAAGATTAGGTCGAGGAAGAAATTCCTGTGTAAACGTTTGTTATTTAATACAGATAACTTGATTCTGAGTTTGTGTGATGTGTTGGGTAATTTAATTATAAGTTGTGTGTGATCTAGAGTAATTCTGCATAACATAGGTTGTAGGGGTGCAAAACTAGAGAAGAGGTTCAGAGGAGAGTGTTATGTGGTTGCACACACACAGTATTGGAGAGGACCTTCACAATGAAGGAATAACTGTAAGGTTGCCTAAAACCTAAACATTTACAAAGGAAGTGTAAAGGCATGAGAAGAGATCAAGATAAGAACAAGTGAAAAGCGTAAGGTGGAAGCAAATACACAGGTAGAAATTTGAATGAATGGATATTACAAAGTAAGAGACAAAAGGACATAGCAACAAAGCGCAGTTGTTGGATCAATTAGATCAACGAACGAGAGTGAGGGAGATAGACAACTAAGATTAAGTTGTGTAGAATAAGTCAAGAAGATGGACAACGGAGATTAAACCCACATGCTAGAAAAGGATGAAGTGGTCTCGCAAAGGATAAGTAGTTTCTCATGCGGTCTAAAGGTAGTAATTGGTATTTCATAATTCTACGTGATTAGCCTTAGCGGAAAACACGTAGCACACAGAGGAAAGAGAAAACCACTTTTCTCGCATGCCTCCATTCTGATATCGGCCATGATTAATTATGCACGAGATTGCGTGATAACTGTTGGATCAAGCGAGATTGATCAATGATGAAGATCAGCCAAGCTTGTTGGCGATCGGGTGACGTGACAGTCGTTGGATCAGACAGAGCATATCAATGGTGGAGATCGTCGAGGATATTTAATGATCGACTAACACGATAACCATTGGATTGAGGAATGAGATTGACTGTAGGGATTAAACGGGCTAAAGAGAGCATCGATATATGTGCAAAGATTCGAAGAAAGGCGGAAAGGTAAAGGTTTAAGTGTGTTTTATGAGTTATTTCTATTATACGAGAATTATAATAGAAATAGGTGGAATTAATGTTTCATGGGTTAAATTTGGGTTTTAACCAAAGTCTGAAGACCATGGTATGGTTGACATGCACGGGTAATAAAATTAATCAAAAGGTTGAGTTATAAGGGTTAAGAGAGAACTAAATATATTTCCTCTTAAAGACTTAGACTTTGATAAAGTGGGTTTTCATTAGATGTTGTATTTCCACATAGAATTTAATTCAGGAGCCTTAACCTTGATTAACTAAAGGTTTTACTAAGTATGGAATCTTTGGAATTCCTGGGACACACATAGTGTGACATGCAATCTGTGTTTGCATACGGTGGGTATATGAAGCTTAGGCTACATCATTATGGTGTTTGCAACTTAAGCTAGCATCGATAACTTTGAAAGTAAAGAGAACCAAAATCTAAAATTTGAATCAAATGTTACCTAATATTTCACCTAAATATGATCCAAGTTTCACTATCTAAAACCACCCGAACAAAAAATAGCAAAAATTCCAAACTAACCTGTTTGAAATTGATTTCTGGGGCATTCAAGAACCTTAACTTCCTTAGGTCATATCTCCGAAAATGAGTGAACTAAGATACACATTTTAAAATGAATTTGATATAATATTCATTCTAAATATTATCCAAGTTTCATCATTGAAACGTCCCAAAAAACATTTATACTTAAAATTCCAAACTGTCCTAATGTAAAATCATTTCAGGGACCCTAACTTCATTAGATCATATATCTGAAAGTATAATATCTGAAATTTGAATAATATTTTTATTAATATTTCTCCTCAATACAGTCTAAATATCAACATCTACAACTTCTCATAAAAAAGGAAGAAGTTATAGTGAAAATGCCAAATTAACTTGCATTAAACTGATTCAAGAGCATTCCACAACCCTAACTTCCATACAACATATCTACAAAAGTATAGTGAATGAAGATTTGAAATTTGAATCAGATGTTCAATGATATTTGTTCTTAGTATTTTCCATTTTTCAATGTATGAAACATTTCAAAAAAAAATTATAGGGAAAATGTTGAACTTACATGTTTGAAATGTATTTCAAGGACATTCATGAATCCTAACTGCCTTGGAGCACATATTTAATAATGTAGCGAACAAAGATCTGAAATTTGAATCATATGTTCCCCTATAATTTTTCTCAATATTCTACAAGTGTCACCATCTGACACATCCCAAAAAGGAATTTATAGCAACAAATCCAAGAAGGCTTGTTTGAAGCAACAAAACCTTAGGATCATGAGCTCTGATACCAAATGCCATGAACCTTGTACCTTGAAATGATAACACAATAATTTCAGTCCTTTTAGAGGGAGAAACCTCCTTTTACTATGAATCCAATGCACACAGACAATATTTGATGATCATATGACTAGGTCTCCTTAGTAGATATAAGAGACAAAGAATACAATTATAATAAAATTAGACCATAAAATATTCTTGCCTACATAACAATATAACAATAGAATTGTAATCACTAAATATAGAGTTTAATAAAAAGTTTTAGAGTTAACATCAAACTTTATAAATTTTAGTAAATTATTTGTGAAATGAATATTGAGTTCTTTAATTACATAAAATACACAACAAAAATCTATATGTTTAGATTATACTTCTTTAAATTAATAAAAGACTTTCCTCTATATCTTTAGATATATAAACATATATACTTTTTAAATTGATTATTAGCTTATGATCATCATATCACAAAGTTTTAGTGAGAAAGTCAATGAGAAAATATTAAACAATAAATTTTATTTATCTACTTATATCAACTTATGGAAATGGTATTTCATATTTACGTTGAAGGTCTTCTTTAAGGGGATGGTTCCCACCAAGCTTCATCGTTGGTTGAAAACCACTTATAATTTTCCACGTGTCACCTCTCATTAACAAAAGCAAACTAAATTTACATGGATTCAGGAATTGTTTATGGCATCAGTTTTTCCGTGGAGCTTCAAGTAATTGTGAGGGTTGCAGTTTATCAAGGACTCTTTGGCTTTTTAGTTCCTACCTTGATGCAGGTAGGTAGACTACAATATACAGAGCATTGTTTGTCTTCTTGGACTTCGATGTAGAATTTGAAAGCTTTTGGAATAGTGAGGTTGGAATTAGAAATATTGTGACAAAGTGAAAGACTTGTTGAGTTTTGAACTTGTGATATGGTTAAAGTAGTTGTGGGTTGTAGGTTGTGACGAGATGATGAGATGAAGAGAATAGAAGGGTTGGGGAAGCTAACAAAGCTTAAAGAACTATGTGTTCATAAATGCTATGAGATATAAGAGCTTTATGGTGTGGAACATGTAATGTTATTGAAGAAGCTTTATGTTGCAGAGTGTCCCAATTTAAAGTGGGTTTGATGAGTGTTGGAGCAATTGTGGCTCTGACTCAAGCAAGGATTTGCTGTTGAAAGCAGAGATGGAAAACATTACTAATTCAACAATTATTCATTCACAAGTGATTTCATTGAAGATTTTTGCATAGGGTCCCAACTCCAATAGGAAATGGCCATGTTCATTTGAAAGAAGAAACTTTTAAGAAGCTTTCACATTCCCCCTGCAATAATATTTTCCTTTTTCCAATAATTAAATTTTAATAAATTGTTATTTATTGTATTGTAATTTTTTTGGTAACCCGGAGAAACATGGCAACTCATATGACATGGGGTTACTAATAAACCTCTTAGGGTCTACAATCTATCCTCCTCTCCATAAACTAGGTCACCACTGGGGTATTTGAACCTTGGATCTCTTAGTTACCACAGACTCACATTGCTTCAATCCCCAATTAAGCTACCCATAGTATTATATTGTAATATTATTTTTATATATTTTTTTATAGTTTATCATAATATCATATTAGTATTTATAAATATAAATATTAAATAGACACATGGAATGGACAACCAAATAGGATAAATATGAATTCATTTTTGTTAACAAAGATGTACATTTATATTACATTCTTATGACCCATGGTCTTCATATACAAAGTGGTTTCTTAGACTCTAGTGGCTGCTCACATTCCACACCAACCCTTAGTGGATTAGGTGTCCAACATTCACCCCCTTAATCCAAAGGGGTATATACAAGTCCAAGAAGAGAGCTATAATACAAAAATACAACAATGCATAACAATAATAAGATGAGTGTGCTCTTTGAAATGATGGCATAAGGTGGGAGAACTCAAGGTCTTAACCAATGGTGGATTAAGGATGACCACCAACACTAGAACACTTAGTGCAGTTCCTAGAACTCTTCCAAATCTGGGAAGAAGCTGATGTCTTATGCTAGATGAAGTGTTCCTTAATGTTTCGAAGAGGGATACTTTCAACCTGGAAAGGGTGGTCTTCAACTTGCAGTGGTTTAAGGAAGGCCACCAACCAGAGGAAATATTAGTGTGCATTAAGGGAAATTTGAGGTCTAAAATGGGCTTCCTAAGGAAATTATAAAATAATAATGGAAATAATAAAATAAGATTAGATTGCATCCTCAAATTTTAGAGGGGAAGAAGAAAAAACTATTTTTTCAATTTGTATTTTCAACTTATCTACCTATGGGTTTACTCAAATTTCAAGTGGCAACACTTATTGGATGAAAAATTTGATTCTTCATCCAAGGAGTACCCATGTTACATATGTTTGATGGGTCTTACTAAATGAAAATTGAGAAATACATGAAAAACGTGAATGCAATCACAATTTTCCGTGTATTTCTCATTTTTCATGTAACAGGGTCCATCGAAAGTATGCTACATGGGTACTCCTTGGATTAGGAATTAAATTTTGCATCCAATGAGAACTCCTACTCTTTGAGTAAAACCTTAGGGAGATAAGTTGAAAAGACGAGTTGAAAAAATATTTTTATTACTTTAATATTTTTTAATATTTTTTACTTTTTTTACTCTAAAAATGGTGAATCACCCCCATGGTTGACATCATCATCTTGAATCCTATTGGTTTTTATAAAGTTTATTTTGATCGTACATTTTTCTTAGGAGGCCCATTTTAGACCTCAAAATTCCCCTAATGGATTCCTAGAACTCTTCCAAATCTAGAGGAAGTGTTCTTTATGCTTCGAAGAGGGAGACCTTCAACTTGGAAGAAGGGAGGTCTACAACATATGGTTGTTTAACAAATACCACCAACCAAAGGCATGCTTATGGGTTTCTCTATCTCTGAGTAAATCTGAATTTGGGTATGGTCATCTCTAGCTGTAGGCTCAGACAACAAGTTCAGGTTGTGGCTCAGACTCACTTGATTTCTCTTCGAAGATTTTATATGACCATCAATTCCCCCCTTGTCCGATATAAAGTGAGAATATAAAATTATCTCAACTACAAGGCTTTCTAATATTCGAGAAATTTTTTTATGATATGAGAAAAATATCTTCTTGCTTGTTGAAGCCCATTGCCATGAAATGATCCATCCAAGGTGAATCTTCATTCTTGCAGGAAGCTTCTTTTTAAAGCATCTATTTAAACAATGAGTGTGTTGACCACGATGCTTGCATAGGTGAAGATAAAAAAAGTGATCTTTCACATGGCCGATTCGGTCAAAATAATGGCATTTCATAATTTGTTGTTATAGAGGAGAAGCACGGATAGGTGAATAAGAACTATCATGAAAAACCCCAGCATTATGAAACTAGGTGGGCTTGGAGTAGTTTGGAGTGTGAAGAGAAACCTCCTTATCATATCCAAGACATGTTTTATGCTTGTTGTCAATGTCATGCGGAAAGAGTTATTTTTGCTGACAAAACTAACCTCCCTAGGAGTCTAAGACTCTCTAGTGACAAACAAGACAATTAAGAGCAATCCTTCTCTAAACATACATTATTCTATGAGAAACCAAGTGTTTTTCAATCCTACCTCAAGTCCAATGTTCGTTGTAGCAGTCCAGCCTCGCTGATCCGGATGAGCTCCTCCTTCACTTCAAAACCTGCATACACTAACAATCAAACGATTACATAACACTTGAATATTCCATAAAACAAA
>APFE030792517.1:326890-398644 GCA_000404065.3 Pinus taeda
TTAATGACTTTCTCTCTTTTTGAAGTTTGACATGAAGAGCAGAGGTATAAGGCTTGACAAGGAGGATAATATGACTATCGATGGAGCCATATTAACTGCAGATAGTCATGGTGACAAATTTCAGTGTAACAGTCATCAAGCTCTTTCCAAGGTCTGATGATGGGTTTAGGAAGTGCAAAATGAATTTCCACACATGCATGCAAATTTGTCCCTGAAATGGGCACTTGATTTGTATTAACCTTAGGTTCACTAATTTGATCACTCACTGGAATTTTTTGGGATTTTGTCTCAATCTCACAAAGAGGGTTGTTCTGAACAAAAACAAGTTCATAATGATGCTTATGCTATTGTAACTCCTCTTACTATAGTTGATATTCAAGCTACACAAAATAAATATTTTCTTGTGCATTTTGCAAATAGATCTAAATGTTTGTGAGAGAAACTTTGTTGACTTTTAATGTATTATGAATACTAGACAATGTCAAATTTTTTAGTAACTCTAATACTTCATTAATTCTTCCCATTTTCATTGAAAACATCATGTGAATCTCACAATATTGCTCCCAAGAATGAAGAAATTATAGTAATCAATGCCTTCAGCAAAAATGGACCGCAATGGATGAAATGTTGGAATTATTATACTTATATATAAATACTCCTAGTATTTCCAATATATTTGACTACAAAGCATACCAGGCTCTCGATTCTCAAAGGTTCTCACCATGAGTAGCATATAGCCTATAAATAATGAAAATATAAAAATAATGGCAACAAAGCTATATAAACAATTTCACCATGTCTTACTTTCAACATATGAACTCATTTAATTTTCACTCATCACAAGAATTAGTGCAAGACTTTAATCATGATTTTAAAAACTTTGAGTGAGATTTTAAAGTAAGGTGCGAATTCAAGTAGTATTCCATCAACAAATATAGTCAAATATACCCACGTCAGTCTTGATGTGAGAAAAAATACGATAAGGCCAGAGAGCACATCATGTTCTTCAACTTCTATCTCTATCTATGACGTTATTCCTTACATTTTTCCTCCACCTCCAACAATATTTGGTCCTGCGCTTGACCTTCAAGTCTATTTACTAAGTTGTTCCTTCAATATGTCGATATTTCAATGCCTTATGCATCACAAACAGATTAAATCCAAACCAACAAGGTTACAAATGGCATGAACAAGTTGGAGAGCATATTGATGGGAACTTTGATTTCTATTCCATCTCTAGTGGAGATTTTACACTTTCCCAATGGGGATTGGTAAGACTTGGTCTCAGTGTTGAGGAAGAAGTGGAGATTAGACAAGTGCATTGAAGGGGATTTCCCTTACTATGATAATAGGGAGCATGTGAGGCTACAAATATACCTACAATACAATTATGTAATGTGATACCATACACATCATTTGCAAACCCCACACCACAACTCTAAAAACTCATCTCCTCAAGGAAATATGCTGTTAAAACTTGACAATGCCAAAATAAGGAATAACCTCATGGTCATTTCTTCATGTAATACATGTCAGCCCACTTTATTTAGATAATTACAATGAAAATAGTAGATGCTTAAATCTAAATGATGATGACTATTCAAATCCCTCAGAGGCTTTTTGTATCCATTCTAATTCTTGAAATATTTCCCTTCAAACCCATTGTTTCATCTCAATTTATGGTTTGTGTAACAATCTGATTCACTTCTTCAATGTTGAGACAATACCAACAAAGCAAATGCAAAAGAGAAGATATATGGATTCAAAAGTAGGGTATTTTGATCCAAACTTAAACATAAACACTACAACTTACAGATATAATCATAAACACAAAGATGCAGCAGAAAAACACTTCATTTCATTAATAGAAAAAATACTGAACTATGCTTACAAACATAATGGAAATAAGATAGCTCGGGCGATGGTGAATACATGCCTCTTAACTGAGTTACAATGAGGCTCAAGGGCCTTTTATTATTGAACAATAAGAGAAAACCCTAAGAAACCAAAATGCTAACCCAAGGAGATGTAACACCAAGCGTTTATGGGCCCCATTGGGGTTAGTTGGGAAGCCAACTTTCCAGAGTCGTAACTTGGTCATATTATCTCTGTTTGGTGCGTACAATACCTTGTTGGAAATATCTCTCCAAGGTCTACAACTTTTGACATGATTGAAATTGCAATCATCGTTTTGCCAAAAAAAAATTGACCTCAAAACAACTACGGAAGTGCAGGACCCCAAAAAATGCCAAAAATAGTAAACTGTGCTATAATAAAGGAAATAGATGAAACTGAATGGGGTGTCTAGGTGGAATAGGCGGGTGGCCAACAATATCCACCTAGATCATTCCTCCCCCCTTAGGAAGAAATGGTCCCCATTGTGTGTAGAACCTTCATGAGGTGAGGAAATTTCTATTGAACCTAGCCCCTGGTGAGATGTTCTGCAATCTTTGATGTGTCCAGTAATGGTGGGAAGCATGGTTAAGGGTGGTCCACATTGAAAACTTGGTACAAGCTAAGGAATGGAGGAATGTTGTGCTCCAAAGAATTTTTTCCTATAGCCTTGGTAATGGTGTAAGGACCATATTAGAGTAGTCTAAGTTTCTGATGGGCTCTTGTAAGAAATTATTTCTGCAAATGTAACCAGAGTTTGTCACACACCTGAAACTTGTGTGGCACCAGATGTTGAGCATGTAGTTGCTTGTACTTGGCATTTTCCACAATGGATCGGTGATATATTGGCCCATTGGATAGAGGTTCTCCGGGAGTAAGATCGAACGAATGCTTCATCTAACAGTGAAGCGGTACCCCTATGGGTGAGGAGATGTCCCTGTATTCTTTCATGACCATATCCACCTGCTTTTGTTGCATGGAGGAACCCTTCCCGGGGGCCATGGATGTGGCTATGATCTTCCCCTTACTTTGAGACCAAACCATAAAGAAAATAAATTTGCTAGTCTGGGAAGATGATCTTACTACATTTCTTGGCACATATCAAAGAGGTGGTGGTAAGTGGGGCTACCTATAGTATCCTGTATAACGTATTACTGAAAGAAATAATCACAGAGAAAGGTTTGGACTCATATAAAACATGTCACTTCCACAAGTTTTGTTGTCCTAATAATACATCACAAACGTCAAGAGGAGAAACATCACACAATACCTCATATGTGAAGGGGTTGATGCTATAGTGAAGGCGACACTATTAGCTGACTCAGAGATCTCGTCCTTGGTGAAGGCACCCAATGTTGTATAATTGCAGGTGTGGTGTGGTCAGTAGTCCCAACTGCTTCACGACCTCTGCTAAAATGAGGTTCTTTTGGCTGCCACTGTCGACAATGAATTACACCAACGAACCCTTCACCCACATTTGTGAGTGGAAAAGATGCTCCCCCTCCTCTGGATCATTGGGCTCATTCTTCTAGATCTTGGTGGTGGCAATAGTGGCACTGGGCTCTACAACAATAATCTGCTTTCCCTTTTCATTCCTCTTATTGGGTTCTAACTCAGGGTCAGAACATGCATCTGATTCTGAAACCTTCAACTTGGCCACCAACCACTGCTAGGTTCGACACTCACTTGTGTTGTGAGTGGGGCTCTTATAGAACTCATACCAATTTCCTATTTCCTTCTTTGACTTTGTGGTGGTGTTATTTTCTTGCAGCATCAACGGGTTGTATTCGGTCACCCTGCCTTAGCTTTGTCCTTTGTTCTTCGGATTTGCATATCTAAAGTCCTGCTTCTTTTTTTAAACTTCTGCATAATCTTGACAGCGTATCGGTATGCCATGCCAGGCGAGGAGATGTCCAGGAACTCCATCTTGTCTTGGATGTACCTATGTAGGCAACCATAGTATTTGAGTACCAAATGTTGCTCTGAATCCTTGATACCAAAAATGTTCGAAGGGTATGCAAAATATTGGTAAACTCTGGCATGTCTTGGTCCCTTCCCTTCTGCAGTGTGGTCCACTTTTTGTATTGATACTCATAGCTTACAATAGGGTAGTACTGCTCGTTGATGGTATCCCAGGATGAATTCCAAGTGGGTGTGGCTGAAAACAGTGAGGTTGTACTTTCATCCTTCTGATCGCAGTAGGTTTCCCACCAGTCCTTGACGTGGGGAGTGGCTTTGAGAAGTGCAAAATTGATATTTTCCCAGCTAGAAAAATCATGAATAGAAAAATATTCTTTTAGCATATTTAACTATTTATCTACAGAATCCACATCTAACTGACCCTCAAATATGGGAATGCCAAAATTAACTTGTACCTTAAAGGGTGTGGAACTTCCAAAATAGTTGTTGGAAGTAGATGCATCACCTCTCAGTAACTATTGAATGATCTTGGCAAAGTTTTCCATCTTCGCATTCCTTTATTACTCGAGGGCTTCTTCAAGCAATATTTTGATAGGATCTCCTGCCCCCTCATCTTTATTTTCATCTGCCATGGGAGGCTGTCGGGATTTGCGAGGTTGATTTTGCAAAGGTTCAACTAAATCAAGCCCTAACTCCTTATATCCTGACTTCGTTGGGGACATGCAAAGAAAAACAAAGAAAGATCAGACCACTTTGATACCACTAGTTCGAGCTTAAACAGGAATACTACAACTTACATATATAATCATAAACACAAAGATGAAGCAAAAAATCACTTCATTTCATTAATAGAAAAATGTTGAACTATGTTTACAAACATAATGGAAATAAGATAGCTCGGGTGATGGTAGCTTACCTATGAGAAGATATGTTGTAGCTACATGCCTCTAAACTGAGTTACAATGAGGCTCAAGGGCCTTTCTATTATTGAACAATAAGAGGAAAACCTAAACAACCAAAACACTAAGCTGAGGAGATGTAACACTAAGAGTTTATGGGCCCCGTTGGGGTTAGTTGGGCATCCAACTTCCCGGGGTCGTAACTTGGTAATATTATCTTCGTTTGACGCATATAACACCTTGTTGGAAGGATCTCTTCAAGGACTAAATCTTTTGACATGATCGCAATTGACATCATTGTTTTTCCCAAAAAATATCGTTTAGGGCCTCCAAACGACTTTAGAAATCCAAGACCCAAAAAACTGCAAAAAATAGTAAATTGTGCTACAATTAAGGAAACAGACGAAACTGACTGGGGTGCCTAGGTGGAATAGGTAGGTGGCCACCAATTTCCACTTGGATCATATTCATACAAAATTCACACTTGGATCAATAGCAAAAAATGGACATCCACATTGTTCACGACCTTCAACACATTGCAGAGGTCAGATTTATAACCGCATTCCACAATCCAAGGCATACACTGCATATTTACACATGGACCAATGCACCTAACTCACTATTCATCAATGTTTTCCATACACCACATTGTCATATTCATTCAACGCACCAAATATTATACATATGCCCAACAAAAATATATACAACGAATTCAATCATATACAAAGATTTAGACCAACGCATATATAGAGTTTTAATTAGCAGTGGGCATATAAACTTCAAAATGCATACCACTATTTCAATGCTCCATTCTCAAAGAGGCTTCAACACCAGCGCATAGATCTCAGTGCAGCTGACTATAATCAATGCAGCATTTAAATGTTCAATGTTGTCAACCAAATTCGATGTATACATCTCTCGAGGCAAATTAATTACCTATCATTTAATTGTCAACCCAGGGGTTTCATAAAACATGTGAAGCATGCATACACTATATATGCTAGAAATTAACTTTCAATTTAGATCAATCTAACTACGAAATCTTAATCTATCACAGTTGAATAAATTGAAATCTTGATCTACCACACTTGCAGAAATTGAAAGCTTGATTTATCACACTGTAGGAATTGAAATCTTAATCTACCACACTTTCATAATTAAATTGCATGAAATGAAATCTACTCTAAGGGATCATGTGTACATTATCAAATCAGGATCCTATGAAATGAATAATCAAAACCACATGATATGAAATGAAAGAAAAAACAATCACTCTTAATTTCTAAATATGAAAGCAAATAAAAACAATCTCTTAACTTCTCACATAGGAAAAGAGATAAAAGAAATAAATATTAATCTATGAAAAGCAATAAATCTCACACATTATAGATGGCCAATCCAAAAACATGAGGGATGGAAAGTTGATATGCTCCAAATACAAGCATAACAAAATCAAAGTGAACATCACTCGTGAGCATGGTGCCAAATCCAAATTCTATATTCAAAACAAGAGCATTTCCCCAACTTTTCACATCTAAAATGACAGGAGAAAATTTCTCCTATTTATACAAAAAGATGAGAAGCTATCTCATTCATGAAAGTCCATGAATCTCTCCCTATATCTATAGAGTTACAATCAAAGTAGGAAATGATAAGACACATGTCTTCTTAGAGCTTCAATGTAAATAGGAAATGATAAGACAAATATCCTTATGATCCCATGATCTTTTCCACTCAAATTCGAATTTGGTTTTGGGAGGCCACATAAGGGACTTTTAGAAGCTTCATTTTGACTTACACATGTCAACAACCTTATCCCACTTGTTAGGTATAAGCATATGTACATTAGTTTCTAATTTTTAAGCATAAATTCACTTAAGTATGCTAAGAATTAATAAAGTTTGGAAAAACATAAATGTGACCTAATAATAATAATGGTAAGGTAAATGTAATGAAATAGAGGTGGAGTGAAGGTGACAATACGGAAATATAAATGAAAATGTAAAGGAAGTGAATGACAATTTCAAGGCCCAACATACCCCCCAACTGAAGCTATTGCATGTCCTCATGCAATCTATTACATTATTTCTTTTTTTATCTTCGAGCTTTGGCTTAACTTTTCATGATACCATTTAATAACTTCATACTTCTGCAAAATCTTTTAGCTGAATTGCAACATGGTTGGTTCTTGTGTTACAACCATATTTTGTTGTTGCATTCATTTTTGATCTTTGAAGTTTTCATAATGATAATTTGATTATTGTTGCAAAGTATATCTTTATTAAATTGCATCATAGTTGGTTCATGCATGACAACCATGGTTGTATTTGTATCCGATTATCTTTTTAGTACTTTTGACAAGTCTTTGTATGCTCATAACAACAATGTAATAGTTAATATCTTTTGAAAGTATGTGGGCTTTTGAATGTGATCTGAATATGGAAAAATATGAATATGAATGTATCCCCCCCAATTTATGATATTGGCAATTTTATGAGATGAGGAAGACAAATGTTTTTTCAAAAAATTATGATTATAGCTTTTCAAGAAATTTTATGGTAAAAAGTTAGAAAATGACATACCTTAACTTACCCTTTAGAAATGGATGAGCTGCATGTGTGGTGGCTGCAAAATTATGATCATAATCTTCTTCAAGTGGTTGGAAAAGTCATGGAGAAAAGAGTCAAGATGACTTTATTTGCTTTTATTAAAACTTGCTGAATGTGATGCAGAATAGTGTTGATTCTATCGCTGCCATCTAATTCTACAGCTATTATTTCATTATGCAACTGTCATCTGATTCTGCAGCTTTTGTCTAATTCTGCAGCTGCCATCTGGTTCTGTAGCTACATATCTTCTACATTTGATCCAAAATGTTGAAAATGATAGTCTTCATGTCTTCAAAACTCATTGGCACAATTCCTACTATGTGAATAAATGTTCTAATGTCGAACATAGTAGGAAATTGTTGACTTAGTGGTCATTAATGGATGCCACTAGTCAACACAAGAAATCTCACCATTGATGACAATGAGAGTCAAGATGCCCAAACACATCTTTCTAAGTACGAATAATTTTGTTGCTGTCGAGTACCTAGAAGATCTGATGAACAAGGGACATTGATGTATTCCCATTGTTCTTCAGCATGAGGACTTGCCATTAAGGCATGCAAGCCTCTAGGTGTTTTTGCAAGGATTTTAGACTCAAAGTACTATGGACTCAATAATTTTCATTGAAGCAGGGTTTATTTGTGAAATGAAAAAAGGATAGGAAAGGAAAAATGAAAATGGAAGATGACAATGGAAAATAATAATGATAATGGGCAATAAGCATGTAAGTGAGCTTCTTTCTTTTATTTGTGGGTCAGGTGGAAAGTGTATGTGAATAAAGAAAAATGAATAACTGACTCTTGCTAGGAAAAATGATTGTGGCTTGCTTTGAATTGCTTGGTTGGATTTATAATTCAAAAGGGAGGAAATGTAATGGTTTTGGTAGATATGGACATGGACTTGTTCTTATGTTTCTCATGGAGTCGGTCCTTTGAAGACCAATTGTGTGCATATTTAGTTTTCTTCAATGATCATTCGATCATCCCAACCCTGCAAAAAAAATTGACGTAAAGAACATAAGTGTGTTAAAAAAGAAATGACCAAATTACTTTCTGATTCTTATGCAAAATGTAAATGTCAAATAACAGAGATTAAGGAAAATCAAAAGTGTTATGTTCAGTCCAATTCATGCTATTGATAACAATCCATTTTTAAGAAATAACCATGAAAATCAAACTAATTCCCTATTGTCGGATGACTTCATGCACTGTACTCAGTAAAACAATTGGTATCACAAAGATTTGTTGTTCTCTGCAAGTTAAAACTTCATAGAAAAATACACAGCAACAATATTAATGCCAAAAGTTCATAAATCATCTAAATAATTTTCCAATTGTTTTGCAAGCCATTATTGAATCGTCATTTGTGTTGCAAAAAATAACATGCTGTCAAAAATATTTAAAGCGACAAAAATATGAAAAAGTACTTGTAGAAAAAAAATTGTTTCAATCAAATTTTGCAAGTATTTTTCGCTTTATAAATTGCTTCAATAAATTGATTGCATATGTATTAATCATCACAATTTTTTTTTCACAAATAAAATTATTTCTTTTATTCAATCTTTGAAAATTATTATTGTTCATTTCATTACTTGAGAAGTAGGGACCTTTCTCATTCTCACAGTTGGTGCTCTTGGCCTTGGATAAAACTATGAACTGTGAATATGTGGAAACTTGTATTTTTTTTATCTGATTAATAGTGGCCTCGAAATTATCTTTCTTTATTTCACCTGGAAATCTACATCTCACATTAGTCTCTATCTACATGTCTGGAACAAGTCACATTAATGTATCAACCACAAATCTGAATTCATTGATTGTGTATTCACGCTTCATAGCATTCTCTAACACATGACGAAATGAGTATACACATGGGTGTAGCATTAAGTTAGCAATTTCTTTCAAGTGTTCAAAGATGTAAGGAGGGTAAATATGTTGAAATTTTATAGAGAAGCAAGAGTCATTGTTTGATTAGAAGTTTTAGTGAATTAAACTTTTTATTGCCAGCAAAACCGCATGCATAAAAAAAAAAAAAAATTCCCTACGTAGTCACCAAACAAGGTCCTGAAGAACCATGATTTTCTCCCGAACGGTTAGGGATATGAGGAAATAGTTTATGGGTTATTAAATTCATCCCATTCTAGAAGAAACCTATGTCTCAGTTTTTTTAGATTCACCCTGGTTCTTTTCCAAATTTCATTTTAATATTGGGTGTCAAGATAGTTTACACTTTCTTGCAATTACATTTTCTACAAAAATCAATTTCAGATTTCTCCTAAAAAGTTATAAAATCTAGAAACTTTCTCATGAGTTACCTAATTTCCCCCGTTCTAGAGAAAACCCATGTCTCATTTTTGTCTAATTTGCCTCGGTTCACTCAGAATTTGCATTTTAAAATCATGTGTTTATGCTGTTGCATTTTCTAGAAATGTTCTAGTGATTTTTGATTTGTAGGTTTTGAAGGTTGGGCTTGTGGCTACGTGGATGTCTTCCAGCAAAGGAAAATGGAAGGTCTAACTATATCAATCATCCTATAAACAATTATGGGGGACTCGAAATTTGGATTAAGATAAAAGATGGGACATTG
This sequence comes from Pinus taeda, assembly GCA_000404065.3. NCBI lineage: Eukaryota > Viridiplantae > Streptophyta > Pinopsida > Pinales > Pinaceae > Pinus > Pinus taeda. The sequence continues at coordinate 336,798 of APFE030792517.1, forward strand.
CTTTGAAGAAATCTAACCACATCATTTTTGTAATCCCACAGAAAGCTCTTGCATTATAGAGGTAATGATTTTTTGCACATGGATTTGCAAGTCTTGTAGTAGCTAAATATTTTTTTTGATATACTAACAAAACAATTTCTTTTTCTGATCCTCCAGGTCACACGAAGTGCAGAAGAAAATCATACTTGAGAAATTTATTTTGTTAGCATAGTCAAGATTTTATCAATCGATTCCTCTGTAAATTTTGCAAAAATAAAATGAAAAGACTTGATCTCATACCTTAAATTATTGTTTGTGATCTTCACTTGCACTCCTTGTTGTCAACCATTTGTTCTAATGCAAATTTTTCCTACCAAGGGTTAGTAGATGGGTGGTTCTTACTACACCATAAAACATCAAATTTATCTTAAAAACTCTAAAAATTCATTTTTATTTTTCCTATCTATCTATTTTTTCTTTTTAAGTATATTCATGCTTCCAATGAAGCCATTTACGGAGTAGAATTTTTGAAATGCTCATATCCAAACTTGAAAAATGTACCTGATTATTTGTAAGGATATGTGAAGTTGACTTGACCATTCGATTTGCCGCAAGAATCTCTTGAATAATTGATGAATATTGTGGCATAACCGCTTTTTGATACCATTCCTCAATGTAGTCTTTCAGCTACATTCTAGACCCTTTGTCCATAAATGGTTAGTAAAAACAAAAACCTGAAAGCTAGCTCCTATGCACACTTCCCTGGAAATGACACTAAAATGTTGAGGCAAATTAATTACCTATCATTTAATTGTCGACTAGGGTGTTTCGTAAAACTTGCAAAGCATACATGCACTATATATGCTAGAAATTAACTTCCAATTTAGATCAATCTAACTACGAGATATCAATCTATCACACTTGTAGAAATTGAAATCTTGATTTACCACACTTGCACAAATTGACATTTTGATCTATCACACTTGCAGGAATTGAAATCTTAATCTACCACACTTTCATAAATGAAATTGCATGAAATGAAATCTACTTTAAGGGATCATTTGTGCATTATCAAATCATGATCCTATGAAATGAACAATCTAAACCACATGATATGAAATGAAATAAAAAACAATCACTCTTAATTTCTAGATATGAAAGCAAATAAGAACAATCACTCTTAACCTCTCACACAGGAAAAGATATGAAAGAAATAAACCTTAATCTATGAAATAAATAAATCTTAGTCTATGAAAAAAAATAAATCTCACACATTATAGATGGCAAATCCAAAAGCATGAAGGATGGAAAGTTGAGAGGCTCCAAATACAAGCATAACCAAATCAAAGTGAACATCACTCATGAGCATGGTGCCAAATCCAAATTCTATATTCAAAACAAGAGCATTTCCCCAATTTTCACATCTAAAATGATAGGAGAAAACTTCCCCTATTTATACAAAAATATGAGAATTCATTCTCATTAATGAGAGTCCATGAATCTCTCCCTATATCTATAGAGTTACAATCAAAATAGGAAATTATAAGACATATGTTTTCTTAGAGTTTCAATACAAGTAGGAAATGATAAGACACATATCCTCATGATCCCATGATCTTCTCCATTCAAATTCGAATTTGGTTTTGGGAGGCCACATAAGGGCCTTTTAGAAGCTTCCTTTTGACCTACACATGTCAACAATCTCATCCCACTTGTTAGGTATAAGCATATGCATATTATTTTCAAAATTTTAACCATAAATTCACTTAAAAATGCTAAGAATTAATAAAGTATGGAAAAACATAAATGTGACCCAAGAATGATAATGGTAAGGTAAATGTAATGAAATAGCGGTGGAGTGAAGGTGAAAATATGGAAATGTAAATGAAAATGTAATGGAAGTGAACGACAATTTCAAGGCCCAACAACATCCCACATTTTACACACAAAATTCAATCAATCCAACTTACACAACGCACATATCAAGAAAAATGACCATCATTCAGTAAAATGAACATCCCTTTTAATGTATAGAGAATACGCAATTACTTCAATGCAAAGCTCAGGAGAAAATTTTCAAGGAATTAAATGCAGACTGTAGAGTTTTTGTAAGTAGGTTTGGTGGGAAGAGGATATGCTTCTGACATGGAGTAGAAATGACATAACTTACATGCACAAAAAGGCCACAAAAAACTGGTGGAGAAAATTGGAGCAGGGAAAGAATACTCTAATGCTAATACCATGTTAAACATACACATGGAATTGAAAACCAAATAGGATAAACATGAATTTACTTTTATTAATAAAGACGTAAATTTATATTACATTCTTGTAACCCTTGGTCTTCATATACCAAGTGGTCTCTTGGATTTCGGTGATTGTTCACATTCCACACTAACCCAATGCAAATTAAGTATCCAACAATAAATAGTTGTCTTTGAAAGGTGTTTTACTTATGAAGTCTGGGAAATGGTATTATAACAAGCAATTTTATAGTAAAAAGGAATATTATTTTAAAAAATAATTAATTCTAGAATAAATTTATATTATATTAAGTAATTGAATTTTATATTGATATTAATTTATGAAATTTAAATAGATATACTTTCAATTTACATTAATATAAATGTAGAACGGTTTGGAGAAATGTAGTTTCTTTTTTTCCTAGGAAAAAACGGTAACCTTTTATTAAAAAAATTAATGAAAAGTTACACTAGCAGATGCAATTAAGCATTCAGTAAAGCAGCCACATGGCTCGGGTGCTGATGCACCCCGCACAACGTTAGAAGACTAACGTGCACAAAGAAATAAGAAAAGAGAAGAGAGAGAAGAGAGAGAGAAAAACTGAATTCCGGCAGTGAGTAAAAACTCATGCTTCAAGTTTTTCTCCCCTTTTTCTTTTCGACCTTTCGCCATTCTCCTTGAGTGGCCTCGGTCGAAACAATGACTAGCTGTGTTTCTGTATTTCGTGGGCCTTGTTCTTTATCTGAGTCTGAAGTATCCGATTGGTGTTGTCATTTTCTGCTGCCCATGCTTGGGTCCGCACTTGACTTCTCTACCTGATTCTTCTCCGCCTAATTTGTGTGATATTGTGAGTCCTTTGAAACTGGAGTGGTACCCTTCTGAGTCTCTGTTTTTTGAGTAACCTCTGCTTTTTCTGCAGTGGGCTCTTCCTCCTCTGCTTCTGATTCCTCATCGTCTGAGTCTGGGGGGGGGAATTTCCATCCTTTCCTCTTCTTCCCTTTCTGCTTCTTTTTAATGTTTACCTTCTTGGCTTCTGGACAAGAGCTTTGCAGGTGTCCTGTGAGCCTACAGAGCCTACATCTCAAAGCTGTGTTTTCATAGTCTAAAGCCTATAACCAATTTTGCTGTTTGTAGATCAACCTTATATTGTCCGGCAACCCTTTTCTTAGATCCACTTCCACACAAATGCGTGCAAAGGTGTAGACCCTTTCGTCAATCCTTTCCAGATCTGTTTTAATATATCTCCCTATGCTGTTCCCAATACCTTCCAGGACTTGATCGCTCCAGAAGTGAAGGGGAAGGTTGTATAGGCGCACCCAAACCTGTACTATGGATACATTCATTTCGTTTGGGTCGAAGTCTGGAAACCATGGGGTCATAAACAGCCCTGTTGTTGCCCAAAACCACGGCCCAGTGCTGATGACTGTATCTCTGACTTCCTTGGATGTGAATCTTACTACGAAAAACCCCTTGGAGCATAAATGTATGTCATATTCCATGGTCCAATTGGTGAAGATCCAATGGAAAAGATCCATTGGTTTAGGCCAAAAACTGTTAAATCGGCATATTAGGGCCTGCGTTTGATAGGACTTTACGAAATCATCCAGCCTTGTAGAGTCAAAATTCAGAGCTGGGGTTTGCCCCAATTGATCTAGAATGTATGGCTTGGGTTTATATCCGCCATGGTCTGGCGAGGGTCCTGAGTCTCTATTGCCTTTTAGAATGTTTTTATAGGAAAAGCCTCCCTTGGATTGGTGCTGGGGAGCTAGTTTTCCCTTGCCGCCCCCTGAAGAGCTTGGCTGTCCCTGAGGCAGAGCCCCTCCTCTCAGCCTCAGATTTAAAACAATAATTGTTCCTGCGCTGATCTCATAACTTTCCATTGATCTGCATTCCTGTAGTGACCACCTACCACAGACCAAATGTTGCAGTTGAACTGGGTATCCCATCTCTGTCCATATCTGCTCTTTTAGCTGCAAGATGGTGCCTCCTGCATGAACCCACACTAATCGGGTTTTCCCCTCAGGGGATTTGATAAATATCTGAAAACGGGTTGTTCTTACCTGCTCTGGATCTTCCAGGTCTGGCCTCGTTTTGGGTCTTCCTTCTTCATGCATGTCTAGATCTACCGACCCTCTGTTCGATCTTTGCTTGGGGCTACCGATCTTCTGTCTAGGATCGCACATGATGGCTGGATCCGGTAGATTTGGGCTGGTTCTGCAAAGTTCTGGCCATTTATTTGAAAAAGAGGACAGACCTGCAGCATGCAGACCCCCCCTGCCATTGCTCTCTGCATTCTAGGATCGGCGCGTTCTGGTTCCTAAGTTCAAAACGGCTTGATGACGCCTTTGTTCAAGGTCGCGGATTTTCACCACGCTTCTCCACAGCCCGAAAACCTCCTTGTTTAAGCATGCACGAAGGTGGACTACCACGGAGCGCCTCACTGCTTGATCCCGCTGTAATTTTTGCCAGTAGGAGCATTCGCACAGTTCTAAACCCTCAGCATTTTCAGCTATCAATATGACCGGGATACAGGTGAAAAAACCCAAATCATAGATCTGACCGTCTGATTTGAGCAGATCTCTAATGACAAGAGACCTGGGCATGCCCTGCCGATCCCAGATCAAAAAAACATATCTCCTTGAGGCCGAGATCTCCAGCGATGCAATGCCGAAGTGGTCTAGACGGGTTTGTGACCCTTGACTGCGCCATTCCACGGAGAGGACAAAGAGGATACTGCCGCTCACCGTATCTCCATAGTCCGGGTCGCCTTCAAACTTTGCAGCAGTCCCAACTGCGACCACCATCTGCTCGCTGCGATAGAAAACCCTAGCACTCGCCATCGTTCTGAAAGGAACCATTGGGAGGGCTTTGTTACATCAAAATTAAAGCTAATTTCTTTCAAAAATGTTAAAAATATCCCTCTGGAGAAATGTAGTTTCACTTTGTAGAGTCTCTTTATTTTTTTCAAAATATTAGTATATAATATTATTAAAATTTTGAAAATAAACTATAGGTATAATCATTGTGTTCGATCAATTAGTTTCACTTTATATAATCTTTTTACTTGTAAGTTTTTTATATTATCTATAGATCTATTATTAGGAATTGATCCGGCTCTATTACCTATGACCTGATTATATTTCCTCCATCAGTGTGAATTGACTTGAATCTATTTTTATTGGTGTGGTTTAATTATTTTATGTTTTGGATAGTTTTTGGTATATTTTATAGCTACATTTGTCTAAAATTTGGTAGGGATTTGTTGGATTTACAAGTTTGAGCTGTGAACTTTTCACAATCTTAGTGCTCCAAAAAGATTTCAAGAGTTGAATCCATTTATACATTCAAAAATACATTTTAAACAACATAAAATCATGATTTGATGAACAATTGTTTCACCAAATTTTGACCAAAACCTTCAAAACATAAAATAATTTAACAATGCCATATTTACTTGCAAGACAATGCAATAAGGAAAAACCTTTGGAGCCTTTAGAGATAGCCTAGAACTAATGAAAATTAAATTGTCCATTTTATATAAATAGTAATGAAATAATGTATCCCTTTATGAATGTTCAATTCGATAAGAAATAATAACTTTTAGATGAGTGTTAAATTTAATAAGAAAGAATAACATTTCATTTTAAGAAAAGATTATCAACCAGTATTTTCCAATAAAATTATCTAAAACAACATTTGCAAAAAAGACTCAAAACATAAAATGACATAAAATAGTCACGGATGAAAGCATGGAGCTGGGTTACTCTTTTTGGCGAGATATGGCACATTTGGGTGGAAAAAAGGATGCCTCGATTGATCTATTTAAGTGCTCGATCGAGCCTTTTTTAAGCTCTTGATTGAGCTCCTCGAGTGTTAAAAAGAAACTCGATCAAACATTAAAACTAACTCTCGATCGATCTCATATGTAACCCCAGGTTAGGAACTCGATCGAGCTTTATGAATCAATTGAGCTTTAAAGCTAGAGAATTTAAAATTTATGTGAATATCAATAATGACATGCAAACTTCAAAATTTTAAGCATTCGATAGTTTAAAAAAAAACACAAATTTAGTTAATAATTACATTTGAATAGGTAATTAACAATTGTTTGGATTATTTTCTTATTGCATTTTTAGCATTTTGGTGTATACATTTGAAAACATATTCTATCTCACTTGCCATTAAAATTGTAATATTCTTATATTTATAATTTGGTAACATAAAATTTAGTTTTTATTATCATTTAAGTTTTCAATATTATAATTTAAATAATAAATTTATTATAAATATAATTTAAATAAAAATTTGATTAAACATAAGAATATTTATCAATTTGATTTAATAAATTATAATTTTTTTATATGAATAAGTGTAACTCAAAAATGTGAATGTGACATTGTTGGAAATGTATATTTTATAAATTCACTAAAGGGTTAACAAACATGATTCCCTCTGACATAATTATATCTATTAAAATCTCTCTCACACACATAGAGATATATAATGTAGTAATATCCACTTGTTCAGGAAACGAAATGAGTGCAGTAATAATTAACGTAGTTGTAATAGTTGTAAGTTATAATTATTATAATTGTAATGGATGCAATGGTATCTACAGTCATAAATCTCTCTCAACTTGTAAAATGTGATTGCACTCAATTTGTCCTCAGTCTGCACAAATGTGAAGTATATATAGAAATTTTTACTCCTATTTTTGGTTTGCAATATATTATTTTAAGAGAATAAAAAAATAAGGAAATCATAATTTTTTAAATATTGTTTGAACTAGTTTGAATTTGAGTAATCTAGATTTAAATGTGTTTAAGAAACTATTTTTAAAATAATAATATTATAAAATTTAGTTTAGTTTAATTTGTTGTTATTTATTTATTATAATTGATTTATTTTTATTAAAAATTTCTAACAAAAAAAATTATAAAATGATTAAGTATAATAAATATGTTATATTTAAAATCAAAAAAATATAACAAATTATATTATTAATATATTTCAAAATAAAAAAAAATAAAAAACAAACAAACAAAATCTTTTATAGAAAGTTACCTATACATTATTATAATTATTTTCTTGGTAAAATAAAATAAAATTTGGATTCATAATTAAGAAAAATTAGAGTTGGAATATATTTGAAAAATTAAAAAAAAATTAAAAAAAATTGTAGAATAAAATTTTATAATTCATTTATAGAAAAGTATTGAGAGGCATCATTTTTTTTAAATATAATTATGATAACTTGATCCAACCCCCGTTTAACCATGATCAAGGGTTTCTTAAGTTTGTTAAACCCTCAATTGGGCTATTTGTAATTTGAATTTCAAACACTCAATCGAGCATTTTAAGCACACGATTGAGCTATTGAGGGCTTAAAAATCAGATTTTTAGCTATTCTCCTCCATATTTCTTTGCAATACCATTGTGTACCCTTGCGGACTCCAAGTAGAATTTGTCTTTAAGTGGCGGAGTTGATCATGTTGGATTTGGGAAGGAACCCTCTATCCAATGGCATATGAGTTTGACATTTTCAAATTCATATGATATTTTCAAATTTCTAATACCCATATCTTTGTTTACAAGCCCTCTTTAAAACGGTACTCTTACTTTTTTCAAGTTATTTAAATACTTGAAAAAAACAAACCTTACGTGAACATATGTCTGCAAAATTCAATTGAAATATTATTTCGCCAACTTCGAAAAATAATAAAAAATACAATTTTTCATAAAAAAATAAATTTTTAATATAAAAAACTTAATTCTGTCTCAGTAGATTATGCTCATTTATATATTCTTTAAGTGGTGGAGTTGATCATGTTGGATTTGGGAAGGAACCCTCTATCCAATGGCATATGAGTTTGACATTTTCGAATTCATATGATATTTTCGAATTTCTAATACCCATATCTTCGTTTATGAGCCCTCTTTAAAAGGGTACTCTTACTTTTTTCAAGTTATTTAAATAGTTGAAAAAAACAAAACTTATGTGAACACATGTTTCTGCAAACTTCAAATGAAATATTATTTCGCCAACTGCGAAAAAATAATAAAAAATACAATTTTGCATAAAATTTAATTTTTTATATAAAACTTATTCTGTAGAATATATATATAGATATATATATAAGACAAAGTTATGCTACATGAATACACGCATACCTCTTAAGATATGCAAAAATTTGCAAGGAAAAACATTTCATTTAATGAAAAATTGACATATTATATGATACTAAATATTTTTGCAAAAAATATCATTAAGACAACAATAAAATTCTCCACAATTTTTCTTTTTATTCCGAATCAAAATTCAAAGTGCTTATATGAATTTTGAGGGCTTCAAAATTTCATCATCATATTTGGCCCAAAAGTGTAACCCATTTTCATGCTTTCACCCTTAGAATAGGATTTTTGTTTGAATGTGAAATAATATTTGGTTCTTTTATTTTTTTTGTCAAGCGTAATAAGAATATTGTATTAAATCAAGATTCATGTTGGGATTGTGGATTGTACAACAGGTTAGTATAATGAAAATCCTTCAAAGCCATATATACCTATAACCTTACGAAAATCTTCATTCTCAATATATATTAGCCATTTTAATGTCCAAAATGGAATAGGGACTTTTGAGGTGTATATTCTCCAAAAGGAATGTAGATACAAATAAAATTTTCATTGCATATCAGACCCATTGTTAAAGGATAGTTACGAGGAAGGAATTCCATTTCTCATTAGGACTCCAGTGTCCAAGTATACACATTTTCTAGCCAGGTCATCTATGGTAGAATTTGTTATTCTAAAAAACGTGAAAGAAGCTAAACACCTCCCATGATTTACCATCTAATTACCTCCCATGATTTCCTTGAGACTCCTCGGTCAAGTAATGCATCTTCCTATAACATTACTCTTCCATGGCTTTGGAAAAACATGACTGGATTGTAGATGTATTCCTTTATGTAGCTTTATTTATTTTCTATAATGGGTTATTTCTTAGACATGTGATGTTCTTGTTTCATCCTCTTCTTGAGCCAAGTTATCTCCAAACACTCGTTTGTATAATTGTATAAAATCAAATCCATAGCAATCTAGAGAAATTTACATATTTCTACATTTGCATCTCCCATTTAAATACCTCCCATTATTTTCCTAAGACTTATCAATCAAGTAATGTATATTCCCATATCATTGCTCATCCATATAAATGGAAACATGCATTTGTTGGGCCAAATTCACCTTAGTTGGAGAGACAAAACATGGTTTTTAATCCAATTTTAGGATTATATCTTCGAGTGTTTCCAGTGAATCCAAAATATGATTCAAGTCATCCAGGTTGACATCATTCTGTGAAATAATGACTTGCATATGATTTTTTTCATCAATGCAAAAGTGTCTGTTGAAATTTTACCATTCCCTCTTCTTTGGATTTTGGACTTCTGAAAATTAACCCTCTCTTGTTTCGAATTTCTATTATAACCATAAAGTTGAATCCAAAAAACATGTTGATATTTTGTAGAATTGAAACTATGTATCTCTATAATTAATTGATATAAGGCTCATGGGACTGCAAATGTTTCCCTTGTTACAATTTGTGAATGAAACTTTAGTGTGAAAATCATTTAAGTAGCTAGAAAAGAGTGAAATATATCAAGAAACATATGTGTTTATGTAGAGTCCAAGAATTGCTTTATCTTGACATCCTTTTTGTCCATATTTACCTCCTTTTTCCTACCATTATCATCTAAATAAATGCAATAAACATAAGGTTTTGACAAGGTAAACATTCATATGTCCTCCTTTTCATATTTTGCCAATATGCCTTATTGTTATATTAAAGTTTCATGCAACTATAGAATTGACTTGATTCTACAGCTAATCCACAGATCTGCAGCTATTTCCATTGTTGACAAGGTTCGAGTGTGCCAACTCCGCAAAGGAGTATATGGGTAGATAGGGAATGATTCTCTCATAGATTTCTTCCTATTTACTCGAGCTAATTCATCAGGAGATCTGCACTATAACATGGTCAGCCATGACAGTCAACAGTAGGACATCGAGTCAGAATAGAGTCCAAATTTTAAGAGATTTCATTGATTTTCTTTTTCAATAAAAAATCGACAAATAAGCAATATGATTTATTTTTGATAAGGATTATAGTGAAGTCCTATAGGATTAATTTATCATATTATTAATAATAATTCTATAAAAACATTGGTAGCTTTGTCTAACACGTGCGCCACTGTATGTAATTTGAGATCCTATAGAAGTCTTTTTCACTTAATGCAAAGTTCTTGTTTCATACATTTTATGTGTTATCGATTTAAGGCGACTGACTGCCTCATGGAGGGCCCCTGCACGTAGAGCAGGTCTTTCATTCACAATAATCAAATTTTCTTTTGTTTCATAGATTTATTCATGGATGCCCTGTTTTCATGTTTTTAAGATGCAGTTCAATGAAGTTCGCGACTAGGTTCACTTAATTGATTTCTGTATCATTCGTTTCATTTGCTTAATATCTAGTATAAACTCAGTCATTTTGTTTTCTTAATATCTAGTATGAACTCAGACATTTCATTTGTTTAATACTTAGCATAACTCAATAATTCTGTTTCATTCATAGCTTAGTGATTTCATAGCTCAATAATTTCATTTTTGTTTTGCCTTTTCCATTGAAATAAAGTTACAGTAGATAAGAGTGGCAATCTTTCTCAGCTTTTGAATTCAAGCACATTTCATTTCCAAGTTGATAAATTAGGATTTTCTTTATGTCATTTCATACTTCCATAATTAAGTTTGTTTAGTTGCACCATAAAAATCCAGAAACAATTGATAAGTTGAAAAGAAGATTAACATTACATATTCATTGAAAAGAGTTAAAATCATTATCTGATCATTCTAAAAACTCAATTCAATCAGAACTAATTCTAGAGATAACATTTAGTATAATCAACTAATAATAAAATCTTAGAAATAACATCCTAGTATAGATAATAACATCATCTCAACGCTAATTCTAGAGTTTGACATTAACTTAGATAATGATAACATAATCACCTTAATGACATAAAAGACTTCTAGCACATACATTGCACTTGCACTTCATTAGTTTACCTACCTTGGTCGATAATTTATGCTTACAATTTAAGAACATTAAATTGACTAAACAGTTTCCCTACCAAAACAATTCATTTGTTGGTATCAAAGTTGGAGTTCCATGAATTACAACATGCCTCTTTCAATTGTCTAAGGTTGTCGAACAGAAAAAAAACCCAAATAACTTAATAAACTTTCCAAGATTGTTAACAATAATATTCATATTAATAAAACACTCATATGTATAAAAATTAATAAATAAATCTATATAATACATAAAATTCAAGAAACAAATATATCAAAAAATTAATAAAATTATTAAAAATTAAAAATAAATAAATATAATCAAATAAATAATTAAGCAATTAAAACTCATTCAAATAAATATTCAATTATTAAATTAGCCGACCAAGTATAATAACAATAACTGAAATAAAAATTATTTTTCAACTATTAATAAAGCTCTGAAATTCATTATCCTCTCAAAAACTATCTCATTGCCCTGATGATGGACTCACTAAGGTAGTCCGAAACGTCGGTTTCATAACTGATCACAGGTTTTCCACAAATCAAATCAAAATAATTCACTTCCCTAATAGTTCAATTTTTATGTGCACTAACTAAAAAGTGGAAAAAGTATGAATACCACCTTGTTAAGAGAAATACATCCGTTCAAAAGACTATGTTAGCTTAAATTATAGTAGAAATTGCTTTTATATATGTGCAAAATGAAGACTTAGAGGCAAATATAGAGTGTTGAAGACCCATTCCACACATTAAGAAGCAAAATGCCACATGGGAGGATTGCAAAGAACATATTAAAGGGTGCATGTTAGTTAAAAATCAAGGGGAGGTTTTGAAAAATTCAAGAGCATAACAAAGGATAATCATTAGCTTTGTTGTATGTTGAGAGTTGCGTTCCAAGGGATGGAAACATATTCCCCTTGAGATGTAATTGTTTCAATGTTTATTTTCTTGGGTTGATTTATGTATATGGTTGGAGAGAAGTGAGGTATATGTTATCATAATTTTATATTTTAGATTCATCTCTAAAATTTCACATTTACAAGGGTTAAACCTAGGGAACCTTAAGTTTGAGGTGAACTTTTTGAATTTTCTTAATTTAACAATTTAAAAAATTTCCAAGAATTAAAATTGAAATAGAGATTGTCCCAACCATTATATAAATATTTGCTAGGTATGATATTACTAGTGATTGTTGCAATGGATGTAAAGGAACATTGTAAAAAAAACACTTAAATGTTGTGAAATTGTGGAATATAACATAAAATGTAATAATAACATTTTCTTTATTAGATATCATTTTTGGATTCAACTGCATTAATTAATTCATTCATCTATGACCATTTTAATGAGAGGAGTCATAACTGACTAATTTCTCATGATTTTTGAATAGTGCACTTAGCACTCATTGCATCAGGTGATGCTCACAGGGGTGAAGAAGTGGGATTGAGACTGGTGAATGAATCACATAGCATCAATCATCACTTTTTGGGCTTGGACCTGGTAACCAGGACTTCCTGGGAGGTCACCCATCCCATATCACCTCTGTCTCAAGCACGCTTAACTATGGATTTTTCCACATAATCAAGCCCACTTAGCTTGCTACCCCATTTGCAAAACCTTAGCAAGTATTGTGCTTCATGAACCATTCAAGTAGAGCTCCCTTCACTCTTTTGAATTAAGTATTGGGGGTTTTCGTAGTGCATTATATTAGATATCATCTTGGGATTCAACTGTGTCAAGTAAGTCATTCATCTATGACCATTTCCATGAGAGGTAGTCGTAACTGACTAATTTCTCATGATTTTTGAATAATCCACTTAGCACTCATTATATCAGGTGATGCTCACAGGGGTGAAGAAGTGATGCAGGTAGGGCCTGCAATAACAAGGATCTTCAAACACTCTGTTTCACCGTCAAAAAATACTCGCACCGCTACCATTAATTCACAATGTTCCCATGAAACCAAGGATCTATTTTCCTCCTTCTCTTCAATGCGCCCAATTCAACATGCAATCGCACCACATTACTCACTTTTACTGATAGCACTCAACCAATTTCTGATGGATTCAATTCTCAATCGAATTTCGTTCACAATTCAACTTAGGACTCTTCTGTAGCGTATAAATTCCCCATGATTTTCTTATACAAAAATCAACCTTTAAAAACCAATCTTTCTCAACCTTCATATTATAAATCCACATTCGGATACCGATTTGAACAACTATATGACTTTTTTCGTAGACAAAGTCCTTCAAGGAAATGCAGATCTCATCGATCCTATCAGAGCTCAGCACTGTGAGACAAACATCAACAGTTCAAAAGAGTGATTTTATGGCCCTTGTGGGTAGCCAATGTCTCTGCGCAGGAGTAGCTCCTGCTAAACAACACACACAACTAGCAATCCTAGCTCTAAATAGTTCGCACCAGCAAGCAGACTTTGCATTAGTCTCCTTAAAATGCATTCAATACACACTCATCTATAAAAATCTCACAGAAATTTAAGCTTCGATTTATTTTCATATACAATGATAAATCTGTGTTATTCTCGCACCTGTGCCTGCTCACTACTCTAACACACGTTAATTCCGCGTAGCATCGAGCGCAGGGGCTGTTAATTATATGGTTCAATTCATTCATACTGTTGCCATTTATATTCTCGACCACACATCTTCTATATAACTATTTATAACACAAAGGAACTGGAATAATGTGCCAATAATTGCTTCAACCTTTCCTGATCGATCTGATTCAAATGTTAAATACCAACATTTATACGATCAAGCACCGTTACCTTTCCGCCTAAGGCAACATGCCTCACAATCTTCAAAATGTGTACAGATAAATATAGATCCAAGCTGCTGTGAACCACTTCCCAAATTTTGTATCACTCAAGACCACAGTGTGAGGTTATCTGAGTGCGATTTGAGAGATTTCACTCTCCAAAATTGAAGCTCCGCTCCGCCAAACTCTGTATTGGACAAGAACCAGGCTGTTGATTTGTAAATCTGGGGATGCTACCACTCTATCCCTTAAGAAATTATTATATTTACTATGCGTAACCAGAATTCTCCTCCATCATATAATAATGAAATCCAAGTGCCAATAGTGTAACAATGGAAACAAAACAATCTAAATTGTTCTAACATACACAGTAAGATATCAAGCAGATATTTGATGCAATTCGACCTCTTAATATACAATGTAGTCCATTATTGAATACATGCATTCATACTAACATAAATTCATTGAATTCTTAAGAACACCGAGAGGAAAGTCAATGATGATTCTTCTGGCATCGCCCCTCTTCTCCTCACCAGCTTGGCGGCCACTTTATTATTTTTTTACATACATAAGGGATAGGTCTTCTCAGACCTTATCTATTACAAAAGCAGGCTTTTTTTTCTTTTTTCTTTTTACATAATGATTTAAAGCGTGAAGCTTTATTCTCCACTCTTATCCTATTTTTAAACTGAAAAAAGATAGCATGCTTTATTCTCTACTCTTATCCTATTTTTAACTAAAAAAACATAGAGATTGTAGGCTAAAGGACCCCACTCCCTTACCTGTAGATTTTTTTATTTATTTTCGGAATAAGTTGGGAGACTTTTTCCCTCTGAGTCACATGCTCCTACATCAGACTCCCAAGGTTGAAAATGATCATGATCTCCTGATCATGCGTTTTAAGTCTTTTTCCTTGTCTTCCAGGATCCCACACTTTGTTCTGCAAGTCATCATCTGCTGTTACTTTCTGCTTTTCTCCAGGTCTCCATATCTTATGTTGTCTTGCTCCACTAGCTGCACTTTCACAATTTGTCCCTGTCTTCATTTTTCTGCTACTTCTCTTCCTTGCTGATGTTTTCCTCTGAGACACTTTCAACATGATTCTTCTAATTAATTCAATTTCCTTGTCCAATAATTCTTCAAGTTGCTGATTTCTTGCTGCCTGTTGAGCTAAGATGGCTTGCTCAGTTTGTACTATCACTCGCTGACTTCTTGCTTCTATGCGTGTTTCCATTCTGACTGCCACCTGATCATCCATACCCTCTTGTCTTCTGGAACAAAAAACTTCTTCTCTCTTCATTTGACTACTCAACTGAGTCAAATGTTCTACACCAATCCCTGCATTCACCAAACACTTGTTAAAATAAAATTCATAAGGCCTCAGTGCCTTGTTTCCCATTGCCAGTATTTCAGTATACTGATCCCAATCATTCTTGAGATTATCACTCAGTCTATCTTCAACATCGTCTTCTCCGATAATGCCTCTGTATTCTGGTTCATAAAAATGAACCTCTTTATTTTCATTCATCTCTGTCTTTATATTCTGAATACTTATCTTCTGTACTTCTAGTCACTTCTCTAGAACACTTAACTCATGCCATAAACCTGTCATCTCCTTTGAGAAACTTTTTGTGCAATATTCAATACTTTCACAAGCCAAGCTTCCTGTTGTTACCATCTCATCATCTGTTATCAAAACATAATTCTGATTCTCAACTCCTGCAATAAACTCAGTTATCTTTCCATGACTTAATAAAAACAATTTGTCATTATCAGCATTTATAACAAATTTATCATCATCATGTATCATCCCTGCATTCATATAGAACTTGTTAGTTTTAAAACTACAAGTTTCAACAGTTTCAACTGTTGGTTCATATACCAGCTCCTCAAGCTGATCCTTTTCTTCATTCACAAGAACTTCCTGTGCTGTAACAACAAAAGCATTGCTGCTTTCTTCTTCAAAGTACTTATCTCCTAAAAGATTCTTTTCCATATTTTTGATAGCTTCACAAGATTGCGCATCCTTCTCAACACTTGTAATCACATCACAATTGTCAGCTATACAAACACAAGAGTTCACATTATCTAGCTGATCGGGATTTACCCAATAACTCAAGAAATCATCAATGATCTTCTCCTTTGCTTCACCAATGGAAACCTCCTCTTCCAACTCAGCTACTCTGAGTTCTTCCCGTCTCAACTATACATCCATTAACTGCTCAAGCTTCCTTAGCTCCTTTGTTAACTACATGTTTATTTGTAAATCTCTTTTCTGTTGTAGCCTCTGCCACTTCACTCTCTTCCTTATCAGCAAACCATGTCTCTGGTCTTTCACATTTTCCCGTAACAACTCCATCAATAGCTCAAGATGAACTGCTATCTCAGCTTTCTCTTTCTCATACTCTTCCTGAGTCAACTTCTGTCTTATGCCATTCGCCTTGGCATATTTCTCGTTCTTTCTTCTGTGGCCTCTTTCTGAACCTCTGCTCTCTCCTTTATGACTTTCAGTAGTCATCTTCCTCGCCATGAGTTTCTCACCCATGAGTTACATCAAGCCTCTACAACAGCAAACTCTCTTGCTGCCACTTACCTCACCAATCCTTCCCTCCAAATCTGATCTTTTGGTAATCACTGGTCCTCTGCTGGAACCTTTCGAGCATTCTCCGCTGCTCCTTCAGGCTTCTCTCTTCTGCAACTTTCAAGAACACACTTGTCCTTTTCATTCAACCTCTGTTGAATCTTTAGCTTTTGCCACATTCACCTGGAATCCCTTGTTGGACTCCTTCATCACTGCACTCTAGCTGTGATCTACTTCTTCCCGCTGAGATTTCTTCACTATGCCGGTAAATCAAATTATCCAAGAATAACCTTTAAACCAGAGATACATAATACCTGTCAGCTAACCTTTCAAGATCTTGTTGATCTTGTTTCACTTCCTCAACTACACTGCATCTCTGTGATGCAATATTCATCAGTTTCAAAATCTAACATTCATTCATCACATGCAATTAACTTAACTTAAAAACTTGAATCTTCAAACAGAGCTATTCCCGCTCTAATACCACTAATGATGCAGGGTAGAGCCTTGCATCAAGAAGTGGGATTGAAACTAGTGAAATGAATCACATAGCATCAATCATCACTTCCAGGGCTTGCACTCGGTAACCAGGACTTCTCGGGAGGTCACCTATCCCAAATTGTCTCTAGCTCAAGCGCGCTTAACTATGGCGTTTTTGACACAATCAAGCCCACTTACCTTGTTACCCCATTTGCAAAACCTTAGCAAGTATTGTGCCTCATGAACCATTCAAGTAGTGCTCCCTTCACTCTTTTGAATTAAGTATTGGGGGTATTCGCAATGCTTTATATTAGATATCATTTTGGGATTCAACTGCTTTAAGTAAGTCATTCATCTATGACCATTTCCATGAGAGGTAGTCGTAACTGACTAATTTCTCATGATTTTTGAATAATCCACTTAGCACTCATAGCATTGGGTGATGCTCACAAGGGTGAAGAAGTGGGATTGAAACTGGTGAAATGAATCACATAGCATCAATCATCACTTCCGGGGGCTTGCACCCAGTGAACCAGGACTTCCCGGGAGGTCACCCATCCCGGATCGCCTCTCGCTCAAGCGCACTTAACTATGGATTTTTCCACACAATCAAGCCCACTTAGTTTGCTACCCCATTTGCACAACCTTAGCAAGTATTTTGCTTCATGAACCATTCAAGTAGTGCTCCCTTCACTCTTTTGAATTAAGTATTGGGGGTTTTTGCAGTGCATTATATTAGATATCATTTTGGGATTCAACTGCGTTAAGTAAGTCATTCATCTATGGCCATTTCCATGAGAGGTAGTCGTACCATTTTCTTTATAGAATTAGAATTTTTGGAGTATTTACAATAGCTTGAAGATTTGAAATGGAGATAAAAAAGGCATGGGTAGAAGGTAGTATCTATAACTACACCAAAGACATTGCATTTAATGTTGTTTATCTGAAGAATATATGATGACATATTTTAGACCCATGTGTGTTTGAATTTTGTAGTCTATATATTCCCTTTAAAAGGATTTGTGGTTGAATTTCAATTGATGAGAGGGCTTTGTAACATAAAAAAGAAAAAACAACTACTTAATATAGATATGGTTTTGAGTGGATACCTTTATGGCTATAACATTAACAGGGAAGTAAGTGGAAAAAAATTGATATTGAAGTTCAATGGATGAAAAATATTTCTGATAAATGGAAGAAAAAAAAACTATTTGTTATACTTATAAGTGTGATAGGATACTTTTACGATTTTAATATCAATATGGAAGTAGGTGGAAAACTAATTTGTAGACTAAGTAGAAAACAATGAAGTGTTGGTATTTGATTATGTAGATTTATCTAACTAACTTACTAGCATGGATATATCATTTTAATAATGAGAAACACATGTTTCACTAAATATAGTCTATTCCATGCAATCAACAATTAATCATTTGAGACAGACAAAGGCTCAAGGGGATACAATTAACAGTGTTAAATGCCCATATTCCTAAATGGTTTATGCAAACAAGATATAATTGGAAAAAATCACAACTTGTGTGGGAGGTGGTTAGAAATAACTTCATCTATGTTGAATCATTGAGAACTGTGAATGATTGAATAACCACATGTTTGGTATTCATTTAAGCATTAGAATGTGTTTTTGTATCTTGTGTAACATGTTATTTTGCGTCCTAGGTATTTTACACCCTTCTTCATGGATTGATGTGCTCTTTTATATCATTATTGGTAAATAAGACACCAAAATATTAGTGATATATAACAAGTTTAGACTCTAATGGTTGAAGTACAATTTTAAGATACTTGTTCATTTATGCTTTATATGTGGATATTCAAAATGAAAAAAGAAGCATGAAAGGAACATCCCATTACCTCATGTAGGACAATTTAATATCACAAATCATTTACATTCAATACATAAATGGTGGTAATATTTTTCTTCATTGATATATTGGTGCTATCTTGTCTTACAAATCAATGTAATATTTTGTATTTTTGACATGTTTTCTATTCTTAATATATAGATCATCTATTTTCATATTATGTAATCATATTAGAGCAAGGCTTCCTTAGATGCTTATGCTCAAAAAGCAACATTAACAAAAAAAAATCCATTTTTTTTTAACTTCTTTTCACCACTTATACTAAATTAATTTTATTTTATTTATTTTAAAAAAAAATAAACCATATTCGATATAAAATATATAAACTTAAAAAAAAAACACAAAAATAAAATAGATAATAATAATACAACTCACTAAATCATAAATAAATTTTTTTTACTTCTGCGTTCCATATAGACACACTCATAAAATAGAATAATAATAATGCAACTCGGCTCTAATATATATATATATACACACATTCTGCATTATATTCGGCATTCCATTTCTAAGTTTGGAGGTATGCTGGTTTTTATAATACTTGAACTATTTTTATATTTGGTTGGGAGGTATGCTGGTTTTTATAATACTTAAAATATTTTTAATATTTCAATAAAAATGAGAAAATTGTACATCGAAATTACAATCCCGCTTCACACGTTATAACTCTGGAAAAGTTGATGAATGAAAAAAGGTAAACACTTTCATAGGAACGAAGAATCTTCAATATTTTTGTCCATAAATTGGGGAAAAAAATATCTACTGTGATATACCCAAAAAACTTATAAAGTATAATTCAAGAAATATTTTAAAAAGTTTTGGTCACTTTAAATCGACTTTTACCTAATCGAATTCTTTAAAGTTTTGGTCCCCTACCATCTCATAAACAAAGAAATCATTATGTGTTGTTTTTTGTTTTATATTATTTTGGTGAACTTTATTAGAACTTTCTTTAAATCAAATATTTGAGCAATGTGATTTGCATAATTAAAAATTCTGGATTTTTTAAGTGATAAATAAACATGTTTTAAATAATTAAAAATTAAAAATTTAATCAAAATTGTATTAAACAAATTTTATTAAAAAAAAAAAAAATTAATTCAAGAAAAAGTTAGGATAGTATCATAAATTTCTATCCTTTTTATATAATAATTACAATTATAATGATTTTATTAACCCAACTTATTTCTTATTATTTTATAAATAATTTTATGTATAATGACCATAATAATGGTTTATTTAAAAAACTTATTTCTTATTATTTTTAAGACAATTTTATAATTTATTATATAATTATTAAACTGAAAACATCATTAAACATGAAGATATACATATATTATATTGTGATATCGAATATATGAAACCATTAATTTTGATATTTTGAAATCTGTTATTATTCTCAAATAAAATTAACCATGAATTAAAAAATATGTATCTATATTCCAAAATATGATTTCATATTATATTTTTAAAGCATAATATACATCATCAAATGAAGGCTAGACATATTTTATATATATTATACTCTATTTTTCTACTTTAGGATTATAGGAATTTCTAAATACTGTATGAGGTCATTTTTTTATAGGTTTTATTTTGTATGAGGTCATTTTTTTATAGGTTTTATTTAGTAGTTAGTATAGAGTTATTTAATATAAAAGAGTTAAATTTATTAAATAAGGTCTAATAAGTGGCTTGACCACAAGTACTTAGAGTTTTGTTAAAAATAAACTATTTATAGAGCTAATATATAATAAAATGTTTTCAAAGTTTTGTTATTGTATTAAAACTTTATTCAAAACACGTCTTTTTAAGAGGCTTATGGATATTTTTCTAATATACAATGCTTATATTCGCCATATTATGTATCATTGTGTTCCTAAATTTACTTTTCTTATTTCACATTTTTTCAATAATTACTTAATAATAATGGTTTAGGTTAGTCAAGTACATTAAAAGTGGTCTCAAATATTTTTCTTATGTAAACATCTACTTAAATATTATATATATTTTTTAAGGCTAGAGACATGTTTGAGCACCTTCAAATATGGAAATTTATCATTAGCAAGTAAAATTACAATTGGGGAAGCATAAACATAAGCATATGGAATATAAGTGGAGTCACCTATCTCAACACTTTTGTATACTTTTATTGGTACTTTTTTTATTTGAGAATGACAGGAACACTCTTATCAAAAACCGACCATCCCCTAACACTTTGCAAGTTAACAAAATGAGTCTCTAAAGGTAAACAAGTTTCACAACCTCTTCAAGAATGTCAGTTAAGTTTTCACATGGATTTTAAAGGGAAACAAATTCACATGCATCTCAAAATGATAAACATGAAGAGAAGCAACCAACATATGATGACGGAGTTCACCCCTCCTAGGCTACATCTCCAGCCCTGCTCCAACAACTAGAACGATATATTGATTTCAACAGTAAATGGTTATATACAACTTGTTGTCAATAGAGTGGTTTGTTTCTCAAACAAAGAAATATTCTCCTACAAATAATTCTCACTCAGAAAAATGACTCCCTATAGCAAGTCATGAAAATGTCAACATAAAAAGGACTCTCACACAATATGTCCTTGTACTTCATTAGAAATCAAACGCATAACCATTCAAGTCCTCCACAATGAAGAGTTAAAAAGGGCTTCTCTCCTTAATACATTGAGAAAATTCTTAAAATATATGCTTGGTGTAACCCAGCCCAAAGGGCCCACAATTCCACACGTCCGTATGTAATGACGTGTCCACAAATATCAGCTGTGTCCTCGCGTGGAGATCGTCTGCGGAGATTTCTTCACAGTGGGTGGTAGTTGTGAGTTTAATGCGACATTTATGGCTCGTCCTAATCCCTCGATCCTATTTCCGACTCGCTCTTTGTGTCAAGCAACCAACTCTTTTGGTTATTCTAGATTGTTCTTTTCGCTCGGAATGTCTACGAGGGTTTTTTGGGTTTGCTCTGTGGAACACTGTTTCATTCGTAATGGTGAATATTGGTTGTCTTCGGTTGGTAGTTGTTCATGAATACTCCTCCGCTCGACTTGGCCATGAACTTATGGAAAGTTTCACTTGTATGTTGTTGTCGCTCGACTCTGTGGTGTTGATTCGAATCTAGTAAGTTCTTGGTTGTTGCTTTTATGACTGCATGTGCTCTATAAATGATTTTCCATCAGATTTGCCCTTCGTATTCTTGTTTGCTGTATGTAGGCCTGCGTATATGGTTTGGTGAGGGTTGCCTTTCGATTTCTTTCTCGTTTTATTGTGGACCTGTGTATGTGTTGCTGTTAGGACTTACTCTTCGAACTCTTGTTGTTTCTCAGCTCAAATCTGGTTTCAAACCTCACGCTTTCCGTTACTCTGGGTTTTCATTTCGTGAACGTTGGTGTTTGTTCTGAGCACAGGGTTACTTTGGCGGTCGCTCGTTGGCTCGAACAGGTAATGTCTTCCATCCTTGCTTCAATATGTCCAGCTTCTGTTACTGTTACTTACCCACTTTGCTCCTTTGGTCTCCAGCTATGCAACTTGTCTGGGACATCGCTATGGCTCAATTTCGACTCGGCTTGCTCAGGTAATTGTGGTGATTTTCTCAGCATGCATTGGTTTGTTTAACTTAATGGTTTCTCCCTTAACACACCTCTAGCTTAACTTTGGTGTTTGTTGGTTACAGGTCGTTGGTTGCGGCCTGAGCACGCAGGTTCTCCAGTTCCTTTTGTCACAGTGAACCGATTCTCGGTAGGCCTGACTCCTCGAGCTTTTCGGTCTATTATTCCGAATGGTTAATGGCCATGGGTACTGTAGGTCATATGTAGTTTGTCGTTGTCTGTAGCTTGTCCTTACTGCTTCTTCCACCTTCGATTTGCACAATGGTTGTTAAATAGAAAAGGTTGTCGTTGGCTATGGATGAACCCTCGTCCACGGTTTTGGTTGTAACGCTACTTCAGTTACACACTTAATTTTGTTTTACTTACAGGAATGGAACCCTTAGTATACATATATGTTATGTTTGACAATAATTAATAGAAATGCTTGGCAATCAATTTTGATTTCTCAATGGAATGTGAAAAAGTGCATAACAGAATTACCTCTGTTTTGTGGTTGCTTTCTGTGTGCAATTATTTTGTTCTGTACTTCAATTGTTTATGCCTCTCAGTTCTTTGCTTGGTTGTGTGCGGAAATCTGTCCAATGTTGGAGATATATTGTGTGCTCATATTCGAGATGTAGAACAATGTGTTACATAGGCATTCTCAATTTGTTACTTTATCAAACTGTAATAAAAATTAATATTAGAATGAACAATGAAAATGTTTGCAGATGGACAATGATCTGAGCGATATATATTTGTGTGTTGTTTGTTTTATTTCTCTCCTTCTGAAATTGCTGAACCCTTTTCCTTTGTTACATTTTGGCTATTATGCCCTTCCATTTCAGTTGATTTTGCAGTTAATCAAACTGCCATAGGATTTAGTTACAAACAAGATCTTGTTATCATTGATAACCATATTTGTCTGACATTACAAGATTTGTATGAGCAGTTTGTCATTTCTCTCCTAATTTAACAAACTATTCCCTAGCTATTGTTCGAACTACAGTAATTCTAGCCATTTAACTAACTGCGACTGAATTCACCAACTTTGTTAAAAAAAAACAAGTTAAAAAAAAACTATCTCATGAATACGTAAAATTAAAATAATCCAGTTGATCAATAACCTTCAAACCTGGTTGAGAATTTGCTTGGTTATGGCAAGTTGGATGTTCTTGCATCAGGCTCCTGGGGTAAAAAGAGATCATGACTCCGGTCCATGAGCTCCTCGACCGAAGTTCTTGTTTGTGCAATCTGCCTGGCGTCAAGCCATGAGTTGTCCTCAATCGGACGATTTTTCCACTCAACCAGGTACTATAAGTAGTTCTTCCGCCGAGTACGTCTAGCCACCTGAGTTTCGAGGATGCCTTCGATCTCAGGAGATTGAACATAAGGTATCTGTCTCTTCCAAGTTTCTCCATCATCCTGGGTATTCCGTGTGGATTGTCCGGGTCCATGTTTTTTTTCCTCCTTGGGGTCATCTGTGTACGGGAACAGATCTGCTATGTTAAAGATAGGTGAAATGCCTATTCCGGGTGGCAATTGTATCCTGTAAGCATTTGCCCAAAATTTCCGAAGGACTTTACAAGGCCCTATCTTTCCGTACTTCAGTTTATTGTATGTACCCTTAGGGAAACGTTCCTTACGTAGGTGTGCAAGGACTTCATCCCCCACTTCAAACTGAACTTCCCCCCTCTTTAATTCTGCATGTTGTTTATATTTTAAGCTATTGCCCTGTAACTTTGCCTTCACCTGTTCGTGTAAGTCTCTCATTGTGTTAGAAAAATCCTCTCTGTCCACACTCTGTCGTTCCTATAAGCCAAGATCTCGAAGCTCATGCACTCCGCGAGGGTGCATGCCATATAGGATCTGAAAGGGACTGAAACTTGTGCTACGATTGGGTGAGTCATTGTAGGCGAACTCTGCTTGCGCTAGCACCCGGTTCCACATTCGTGAATTCTCCCCGACTAAGCTGCGTAACAGGTTTCCCAAGCTCCTGTTCATAATTTCTATCTGTCCGTCGGTTTGTGGGTGATATGCAGAACTGTAGCTTAAGTGTGTGTTCATTTTTTCCATAAGGTACGCCAAAAATGTCCCGTTAATTTCACATCCCTGTCTGAAAGGATAGTTTTGGGTAATCCATGTAACCTGACAATATCATTGAAAAACAAGTGGGCCACGTGGGTGGCGTCACTAGTTTTCCGACAAGGTATAAAATGTGCCATTTTTGAGAAATTGTCCACCACTACCATTACTGAATCATATCCTCTCTGTGTCTTTGGCAGTCCTAAAACAAAATCTAGATTGACAGAATCCCATGGCCTGCTTGGGACAGGTAATGATGTATACGTTCTGTGTTCTGGCTGTGCCCCTTCTCCAATTGGAACACTTTACACTTAGTCACAAAACGTTGTACGTCTCGTCGCATTCTTGGCCAAAAATAGAAATGACTAAGTTGTTCTAGGGTCTTATCTATGCCAAAGTGTCCAGCCAAATCCCCATTGTGTTTCTCGCGAATAATATTCTCCCTCATTGAACAGTTGGGTATGCACAGTTGTCCTCCTTTAAACATCAACTTTTCCTGTATATTATAGTCCAACCAAGGACTGTTACCCCTTATCAAAGGGTTCTGCCACGCCTCATAGGCTTCTCTGAAATCTATATCCGTCTGGTAAAGGTCCCGTAAATGCTCAAAACCCAACACTTGTATAGCACTCTCCTGCAAAAGTAGAGCCTTTCTACTCAATGCATCGGCCACCTTTTTTACTTGCCCACTAATGTGCTTCAGCATGAAATTAAAACTCTGTAAATACTCCATCCATTTGGCATGTTTGTGGTTGAGTTTGTGTTGCTGCATTACATATTGTAGTGCAGATTATCTGAAAACAACACGAATTCATTCCCCAGTAAATAATGCCTCCAGTGTCTTAAGGCCTGTACAACTGCATAAAACTCTTTGTCATATGATGAGTATTTCTGTCTACTCTCATTCAGCTTCTCGCTGAAAAATGCCACAGATCTATCCTCCTGACTGAGTATAGCCCCGATTGCTATCCCGCTAGCGTCACAACGTACTTGAAACAATTTCTGAAAATCTGGTAGCCTTAGGATCGGCCTCTCAGTAATCTTCCTCTTCAATAACTGAAAACTTTTCTCCGCTGCTTCTGTCCACCGAAAAGGCTCGCTGGCCTTTTTGATGGTTTCTAGCATGGGTGCACAAATTCCGATGAAGTTCTTAATAAACTTCCTATAAAAACTTGCCAATCCGTGGAAACTACGTACCTCAAATAAATTTTTCGGAGACGACCAATTTACTATTGTCGCTACCTTCTCCGGGTCCATCTTCAGTTCATTTTCTGCTATCACAAACCCCAAATAAATTAATTCCCTCTGCAGAAAAGTACATTTCTTCAAGTTTATCAGTAGTTTGTTCTGCTGTAGTTTCTCCAACACTTTGCGCACATGTCGAAAGTGTTCTTCTTTCGTTCTGCTGAAAATAAGGATGTCATCTAAATAAACTATCACAAATTTTCCAATATATTCCTTCAACATCTCATTCATTAGCCTCATGAATGTGCTGGGCGCATTACTCAGGCGAAATGGCATGACCAGCCAGTCATATAGCCCCTCATTTGTTTTATAGGTCGTCTTCCACTCGTCCCCCTCCAGTATCTGAATCTGATGATACCCGCTTTTCAAATCTATTTTGGAGAAACAAGCTGCCCCACTTAAACAGTCCATCATATCATCCATTCGCGGTAACATAAATCTTTACCGGATGGTGATTTTATTGATGGCTCTTGAGTTGGTGCACATCCGCCATTCTCCTCCCTTCTTGGGAACGAGGACTATTGGCACAGCACATGGCCTCAAGCTTTCCCTTATTAAACCTTTTCCCAATAGTTCTTGCACCTGTTTCCTGATTTCCTCATTATCCTTGGGGCTCATTCGGTAGGCTGCTTTATTTGGCAAGCCAGCTCTGGGTATAAAATCAATGTGGTGACTAATACTCCACCTGGGGGGCAACTTGTCTGGAAAGTCATCCACCACTATGTCTGTAAAATCTTCCAACATTCGTTGTATCTCTATGGGAAAATCTGATATCTCAGTGTGTAACAGAACTGTCCTTGTTTTCTTGACTACCGCATAACCTATTTCGCTGCCCTCTACTTGTTTTAAAAACTGCTTTCCACTCACTAGCAATGCTTTTGTTTCACTTGTTTCAGCTGCTCCTTTCTCTTCCTTGATAGGCACAAGGGTATGCCTGACCCCATCTTTCTCGAATTTATAACAATTCATCACTCCATCGTGTGTTACCTTCCTATCATATTGCCAAGGCCTACCCAACAATATGTGACATACATCCATTGGCATGATGTCGCAGATAATCTTGTCCTTATATCTGCCTATCTGAAACTCAACCTCACTTTGCTCATCCACCAGCAATTGGTGGCCCTTTTGTAACCATGAAACTCTATAGGGGCTGGGATGCTTTAGGCGTTTCAACCCCAGTTTTTCCACCATTTCTGTGGATACTAAGTTGTCAGTACTTCCACTATCGATTATCATCCTACAACACTTACCTTGTGATTTGCAAATCGTCCTGAACAAAGCTTTCCGTTGTGTCTGTTCGGTACTCTTGTCGACTGGTTTTAATAGCACCTTATGCAACACCAAAGCTTCTCCCATCTCTGGGGGATTCTCTGCCTCTTGAGGGAGTGTTGTTGTTTCCTCTGGTTGCGCCATGTACGCACCCCGCTGTCTAGCTGAATCTACTTCTCGACACTCAAACGAGCGATGCCCCCACTTGTGGCATCTATAACATTGATAACCAACCCCTCTTCCTCGGCCATTTCCTATGTCGCGCTGGGACGATCTGCCACCTCTCATACTGTCTCCTTTTTCTATTGTTCCTGAAGTTTTCGAACTGCTGGCTTCCTCAATGCTGTTAACAGTCCGACCCCTACCATAGGATTGGCCTTTCCCTTTGCTGGATCCTCGTCCTCTCCGGGCATTCTACCTTCTGGTAATTTTCTCCTCCACTTTTACTGCACTCTGGTATGCCTCCTCGATATTATTTGGAGACAAAATACTTATTTCATCTAGAATTTCCATCCTCAGCCCATTAACATACCTGGTTGTCCTTTCTGCAGTATCTTCTGTATATCCGGCTCGCAAATTCACTCGGTAGAACTCCTCCATGTACTCCTTTATAGTCAATCCTCTCTGCCTTAAATTCTGTACCTGTCTATGTAATGCAATTTGATAGTCCCTTGGCAGAAATCTGCCCTTCAACTTGGCCACCATTCTTGACCAAGTTTTAATCGGCACTTTATTCAACCTCTTCCTCTCATTCTAGACACTATCCCACCATAGGGTTGTCTGTCCCTTCAGCTTCGTCGCTGCAAATTTGACTCTACGATCTTTGCTAACTTCCTCACACTCAAAATACTTGTCCATCTCGCTAATCCAATCCAACAAAACATCGATAGACAAACTACCGTCGTACGTCGAGAGCTCTGGTTTAAGTCTATTGTTTGATAGTAAAACAGACTTTAGCAATTTCACCTCTGCGGATTCACCTTCAGGTCCATCTACTGGCACTTCTACTTCCTCTTCACTTACATCGCCCATTTTTGGATCTCTTCGCCTACTTGCCTCTACTGCTTCCAAACGAGTAGTAAGAACTCTGAGTTCCTCTCGTAATGCTTCATCTACCATTCTACGAGCACCTCGGTCTCATCCTCGTCACCCTACATCCATATTCTCAATCTACTTAACTATGCTTTGATACCACTCTGGTGTAACCCAGCCCAAAGGGCCCACAATTCCACACGTCCGTATGTAATGACGTGTCCACAAATATCAGTTGTGTCCTCGCGTGGAGATCGTCTGTAGAGATTTCTTCACCGTGGGTGGTAGTTGTGAGTTTAATACAACATTTATGGCTCGTCCTAACGCCTCGATCCTGTTTCCGACTCGCTCTTTGTGTCAAGCAACTAACTCTTTTGGTTATTCTGGATTGTTCTTTTCGCTGGGAATGTCTGTGAGGGTTTTTTAGGTTTGCTCTGTGGAACACTATTTCGTTTGTAATGGTGAATATCACTTGTCTTCGGTTGATAGCTGTTCACGAATACTCCTCCACTCGACTTGGCCGTGAACTTATGGAAAGTTTCACTTGTATGCTGTTGTCGCTCACCTCTGTGGTGTTGATTTGAATCTGGTAAGTTCCTGGCTGTTTCTTTTATGACTGCATGTGCTCTGTAAATGGTTTTCTGTCGGATTTACCCTTCGTATTCTTGTTTTCTGTATGTAGGCCTACATATATGGTTCGGTCAGGTTTGCCTTTCAATTTCTTTCTCGTTTTATTGTGGACCTGTGTATGTGTTGCTGTTAGGACTTACTCTTCGAACTCTTGTTTTTTCTCGGCTCAAATCTGGTTTCAAACCTCATGCTTTATGTTACTCTGGGTTTTCATTTCGTGAACGTTGGTGTTTGTTCTGAGCATAGGGTTACTTTGGCGGTCGCTCGTTGGCTCGAACAGGTAATGTCTTCTGTCCTTGCTTCAATCTATCTAGCTTCTATTACTGTTACTTACCCACTTTGCTCCTTTGGTCTCCAGCTATGCAACTTGTCGGGACGTTTCTATGGCTCAATTTCGACTCGGCTTGCTCAAGTAATTATGCTGATTTTCTCAGGATGCATTGGTTTGTTTAACTGAATGGTTTCTCCCTTAACACACCTGTAGCTTAACTTTGGTGTTTGTTGGTTACAGGTCGTTGGTTGCGGCCTGAGCACGCAGGCTCTCCAGTTCCTTTTGTCATAGTGAATCGATTCTCGGTAGGCCTGACTCCTCAAGATTTTCGGTCTATTATTCTGAATGGTTAATGGCCACGGGTACTATAGGTTGTCTGTAGTTTGTCGTTGTCTGTAGCTTGTCCTTGCTGCTTCTTTCGCCTTCGATTTGCACAATGGTTGTTAAATAGAAAAGGTTGTCGTTGGCTATGGATGAACCCTCATCCAGGGTTTTGGTTGTAACGCTACTTCGGTTACACACTTAATTTTGTTTTACTTACAGGAATGGAACCCTTAGTATACATATATGTTATGTTTGACAATAATTAATAGAAATTCTTGGCAATCAATTTTGATTTCTCAGTGGAATGTGAAAAAGTGCGTAACAGAATTACCTCTGTTCTGTGGTCACTTTCTGTGTGCCATTATTTTGTTTTGTACTTCAGTTGTTTATGCCTCTCGATTCTTTGCTTGGCTATGTGTGGAAATCTGTCCAATGTTGGAGATAAATTTTGTGCTCATATTCGAGATGTAGAACAGTGTGTTACATAGGCATTCTCAATTTGTTACTTTATCAAACTGTAATAAAAATTAATATTAGAATGAACAATGAAAATGTTTGCAGATGGACAATGATCTGAGTGATATATATTTGTGTGTTGTTTTTTTTATTTCTCTCCTTCTGGAATTGCTGAACCCTTTCCCTCTGTTATATTTTGGCTTTTATGCCCTTCCATTTCAGTTGATTTTGCAGTTAATCAAACTGCCATAGGATTTAGTTACAAAAAAGATCTTGTTATCGTTGATAACCGTATTTTTCTGACATTACAAGATTTGTATGAGCAGTTTGTCATTTCTCTCCTAATTTAACAAACTATTCCCTAGCTATTGTTCGAACTACAGTAATTCTAGCCATTTAACTAACTGTGACCGAATTCACCAACTCTGTTAAAAAAAACAAGTTAAAAAAAAAAACTATCTCATGAATACGTAAAAATAAAATATTCCAGTTGATCAATAACCTTCAAACCTGGTTGAGACTTTGCCCGGTTATGGCGAGCTAGATGCTCCTGCATCAATGCTCTACAGGAGTAACAACTACTACAGATGAAACTAGAAGTTGGAAAACCTCTAACTAGGCTCTCTCCATGCTTAAATATGCCTCCAAACTACTTCAAAATTGACTCTGCCTCTAGCACTAAAATACTTGATTCTGTAAAAATTCCATCATAAAGTGCTCAAATTAGGAAGATGAGGCTGCCATTATGTCCAGGACGCTCAAAAACCCCATCTAAGCTCTTATTGAGCTCAAAAAGGTTACAAATTGAGCAAGATATGCTTCTCCAAGCCAAGCTCTGGTATATGTCCTGCAAATTGGCAAAACCTGTTAACTACATGACAATTTCACCCTTTTCTCAGTCCGTTGAGCCACAATTTCACCTGGGATCAACGAGACTCCCACCTCCAAAGGTGAAATTCATTGGATCGTTAATTTTTCCAATAACCCTATCTGTCAGATCAAGGCCACATAGCGCCCATAAGGCCAGGGGTCGGGGCCAACTGCCCACCCTCGCTGGATTTGGCCCCTTTTCTACCGAAACATGGTCACATGATGTCCATAGGGTCGGGGCCTAGGGCCAATTTCCTACCCCTACTGACTTAGCCCTCTACTTCGTCATTGGTGGTCATTTAACTATCACGAGATTGGGGGTCGACTTGGGCTAGGTGACACCTGGTTTGCCTCTTCCACCGTTGAATGTGGGCATATGGCTTAACCAAAAAGCGGCGACCATGCTTAAACATTTGACCCTCTCCACTTAACCTTCATCGGTGATCACCTGGGTGCCAAGGAACTTGGGGATAGGACCAAGTACCCCACCCGTATCTGCTAGTGTAGAAATTTTGAATAATATAACACTTATTCATAGATATTACCCTAATTATACACTATTTGTGGAATCATGCATAATACATAACCTCCTGTACGTTGATCATCAATTTTTCAATATTAAGAAACAATTGCATGCGCACATTGAAGCAACAATCACACATATCAACACAGTATATCACGGGGAAAGCATAAAGCTGAAAACCCCCAACTATCTATATATTATATTGATTGGGAACATGTAACAATACATAGTAAAATACTCCTCACAAGTACTCAGCATTATCTCCACCTGTTACACACAAACTAGCTCAGATTTGAATCAATCACAGGTTCAAATCTCCTCTGTTGCTTGCATGCCTCCACTGCGCAATCCTGCATGAGAATACTGATGAATGAATGATCCAAATTCGTATTTCCCTTGGATATACCATGCAATCCTCAATACATTTATTGTGCAAATCACATGCACAACTATAGTCACAACTGACTACTGTCTTGCCCTTTCACTCACCTCTAACACTTGTCTCCACTAAATTGTCCATGCACTAAGTTAACTGATGTATTCCTCAGTTGATTCAAGAGTTAATAATTAGTGAATTAATTAATAACCAATTCACATCACTCATAACTAGTGTATTTGTTAGTTGGAATAAATACAACTAGTTCAACTAAGTCAAACTGAATACAACTCCATCAACTCCTCATTCAACTCCACCAAACTTAATCGCTTGAGTTCTAACTGAAGTCCTTCATGTAATAGCTCAAGTAACCCATAAGAAAAGCATATTTCCTTCTGGAAGTTGCATCTACCACATCCATAGCTTGAACTGAAGCACTCCAAGAGAATAAGATAATGTTTATAGTCCAAATATTATTAAGAGCTAATAATATTCGACTGTTCTATTTTTAGCCTGGCAGTCTAAAAATAGACTCCACCCATATGTCTAAAAATAGAGGTCCATTGTATTTTACAACATGAACCAATCATCCAAAATAGCATCCTGTAACTCATAGACCATGATCCATATGTCTAAAAAGACTTTGCGCCAAAAATAGCCTGCGGGCCCACTTACTGAAGGCGACTTCTTTTCACTAAGCTCCATCATCTTGTTGCATTTTCAACACTCCCTCTCAACAAGATATAGATTATCAGCAACCCCTATCTTGTCTCGGTGGTACTCGAATTTGCTCCTTGTGAGCGCCTTCATCAAGATATCAGTATCCTGATCCTCCATGGGAATATATGAAAGTAACATGATTCTCCACTGCACACAATCTCTGATATGATGGTACCTGATATCGATGTGTTTGGATCTATCATGAAATACAATATTATCCAAGAGTTTGATGCATCTCTGGTTATCATAGTAAACCACAGTAGGATCCAAATGAGACCCGAACAACCCGACTAGGATCTTCCTCATCCATATAGCCTCTCATGTAGCCAAACTTGCTGCCATATATTCGGCCTCCTGTTGGCCGGATAAATCATTCTTGCGGACAAGACCGATCTCCCTAATATCTAATGATATCTAACAACAAAGAGCACAAGAAAATCTACTTTTCTCTAAACATTTTTCAATTCATTAATGAATACTAAGAGGTGTAACAGACCCTACCTCAGTCCAACGCTTGTTTGAGGCAGTTTTATCCCAACAGCTTCAAGCAGTTCTCGTTTAATAACCTGCATACACAAACAAGCACACATCAAAGAATACTTGCGTATAACAAAACATGTTCATTATGAAGATCAAGGAGCTCTTAAAATAAACCATTAGAGACAGTTCATTGAGAAAAACAAACTTCATTGTATTAACTTTATGAATAAAAGAACCTTACAACCTTTGCCTTGATGTTGCACAAGTTCTTTCAAGGGTCCAACAGGGGTCTCCTCTAATTTGACAAGCCTCACTCACTTCCCAAATGACATGAGAGGTATGTGATCTCTCCTCTCACAAGCTCAAAAATGAAGCCTAGTTTTCAGCAGCATTTACCCTCAAGAATCTTCAGCTTTCAACCTCTCCAACCAGCCCAATTTATGAATTTATAGTGAAAATGGAGGAAGTTGCAGGTCCACCATTGAAGGGATAAGTTCCTCCTTCAATGGGATAAGCACCTCATATCATGGAGCTAGCTCCCTTAGGTATGGAATGGATGAACCAAGGTGGAGCGAACTTGCCAGCGTAATATTCCTTCTAGAAGTGTCCAAAAGTGACCCAAGATGAGTTTTTAGGAATGAACTCATGCCTTTTTAACTTTTACAGGGGTTCGCACCCATTACTCAATAGACAGAGCATTCAGGTTCACAGGAAACATGACCATTGGGTGCGACACCGCAGGCAATGCTAGGAGAAAGTGTGAAAGTGAAACCAGGATTTGAAATATTTTTAAGGTCTTCCTCCCATTTTGAAGGCTTGACATGAAGAGCTGAGGTTTAAGACTTACAAAGGAGGTATGTATGAGTGTTTATTGACTCACACAAATTGTATAAAGTCATGGTGACAATTTTTTGTGTAACAGACAAGACCAATCTCCCTAGTATCTAATGATATCTAGCAACAAAGAGCACAAGAAAATCTACTTTTCTCTAAACATGTTTCAATTCATTAATGAATACTAAGAGGTGTAACAAACCCTACCTCGGTCCCACTTGTTTGAGGCAGTTTTATCCCAACAGCTTCAAGCAGTTCTCGTTTAATAACCTACATACACAAACAAGCACACATCAAAGCATACCTGCGTATAAGAAAACATGTTGATTATGAAGATCAAGGAGCTCATAAAATAAACCATTAGAGACAATTCATTGAGAAAAGCAAACTTGATTGTATTAACTTTATGAATAAAAGAACCTTACAACCTTTGCCTTGATGTTGCACAAGTTCTTTCCAGGGTCCAGCAGGGGTCTCCTCTACTTTGACAAGCCTCACTCACTTCCCAAGTGACATGAAAGGTATGTGATCTCTCCTCTCACAAACTCAAAAAGGAAGCCTAGTTTTCAGCAGCATTTACCCTCAAGAATCTTCAGCTTTCAACCTCTCCTACAACCAGCCCAATGTACGAATTTATAGTGCAAATGGAGGAAGTTGCAGGTCCATCATTGAAGGGATAAGTTCCTCCTTCAATGGGATAAGCACCTCATATCATGGAGTTAGCTCCCTCAGTTATGGAATGGATGAACCAAGGTGGAGCGAACTTGCCAGCGTAATGTTCCTTCTAGAAGTGTCTAGAAGTTACCCAGATGAGTTTTTAGGAATGAACTCACCCTTTTTAACTTTTACAGGGGTTCGCACCCATTACTCAATAGACAGAGTGGTCAGGTTCGTAGGAAACATGACCATTGGGTGCGGCACCATAGGCAATGCTAGGAGAAAGTGCGAAACCAGGATTTGAAATATTTTTAAGGTCTTTCTCCCATTTTCAAGGCTTGACATGAAGAGCTGAGGTTTAAGACTTACAAAGGAGGTATGTATGAGTGTTGATGGACTCACACAAACTGTAGAACGTCATGGTGACAATTTTTTGTGTAACACCTCCACGGAATTGAGTTCCATGGATCTCTACTTCCTGCTGTACCAAGAAACTGCTATCGACCCGATACTGAAGATCCCTCCATATGTGCTCTTTCTGTCTGTTCGGCTCCTTGCCCAATCTGCATCCGTGAAGCCACATAACTTCACCTCATCCTCCTGTCTGTACCATAATCCATATCCCGATGTGCCTCTGAGATAACACAATAAATGCTTGCCTGACTTCGAGAAGAGCTTGGTTGGCTTAACCATAGCTTGTGAAAGCTGGTTAACAACATAGCATATATCAGGTCATGTATTGACCAGATACATAAGTGACCCTACCAACTGTCGATAAACAGTGGCATCCACTACCTCCCCTCAAGTAGCATCCTCCTTCCTCCAACCTCTAGGAAGAGGAGTATCAACAGGCTTGCAGCCATGCATGTTGAACTTCTCCAGTATCTCTCGGGCATACTTACCCTGAGAAACAAATAGTCCATCACTACGCTACCAAATTTCCAATCCTAGGAAATAATGAAGGAGGCCCAAGTCCTTCATCTCAAACTCCCGAGCAAGATCCTACTTGCATGAAAGTATCAACAGATCATCTCCTATTAGAATCAAATCATCTACATAAAGTACAATGATAAGCAACTTACCCTCCACCAAAATCTGGTATAGGTTAGGATCCACCTCACTCTTGGAGAATCAGAGTCTCGTGAAATAGCTGTCTATCCATGTGTACCAAGCACGAGGTGCTTGTTTCAACCCATACAATGCTCTCTTGAGCCTGCACACATGCGACTTGTTGCTAAAGATCTTGAAACCTTCGGGCTGCTCTATGTACAATTCCTCCTCAATGAATCCATTAAGGAACGCAGTCTTCACATCCATCTCATGAATGTGCCACCCCATCTGCGCTGAGAGAGCAAGAATCGTCCATATGGAGGAATACCTTGTGACAGGTGCAAAGGTCTCCTCATAATCGATCCCCTCTATCTGTGAGAAGCCTCGGGAAACAAATCTTGCCTTATACTTCTCCACACTCTCATCAATTGCCTTCTTCACTTTGCAGATCCATCTCGAACCCACCACTGATTTCCCTTCTGGTCTTGGGACAATCTCCCATGCACTATTTCTAACAATCGAATCATACTCTTCCACCATGGCATCTACCCATGCGGGATCCTCCATAGCTTCCTCGAAAGAGGATGGCTCAGTCATGACACATTTTCTCACAAGAGCCATGTATCCAGTGTACTGATCAGGTGACTGTCTCTGTCTGCGCTTTGTTGTAGGTGGTCCTACAACCTTCTCTACATCTCGAGCCAGTCGCTCAGCTTCTGTAGTGCGCTTTCTCCCTCTGATGGTTGGCGCTGCATGAGTGATCTCTTCCACTCCATGAACTTCATATTGTGGCCGATCCACATCCTGAAGCTCATCCTTAGGAACTAATAGCTCCTCATCTACATGCAAGTTTGGCTCCCTCTCAAGCGAACACTTCATGGCTTTCTCCTCCTGAAATTTGATATCCCATCACACAACAGTCTTGCAACTGTCGAGCAAATACACATGATAGTTATGGGGTATATCAGTGTACCCCACAAATATCCCAACCTCTGTGGTTGGCTCCAGCTTCTTCCTGGCATCCTTCATCACACGCATGTAAACAGGAGAACCAAAAATCATCAAATGGGAAATATCATGCCTCTTACTAGAATAAACCTCCTCGGGTGTACTCATGCCAAGTATCTTGTGAGGACAATGGTTCTGCACATATACTGTAGTATTGCATGCCTCCGCCCACAAGTGAAGGGGTAGGCTTTGATCATGCAACATCACCCATGCAACACCCACGATCATTTTGTTCTTCCACTCAACAACCTCGTTCTGCTATGGGTTATGGGGAGCTATGAGCTCTCTTCGAATCCCTTATGTGCTGCAAAAGTCCTTGAACTCGCTAGAGATGAATTCACCACCATTATTGCTCCTAAGAGCCTTCACCTGCTTCCCCGATTCCTTCTCGACCAGTGCTTTGAACTCATAGAACTTTGAGTATGTCTCGCTCTTCTTCTGTATGAAGAAGATCCAACACTTTCGGGAGAAATCATCAACAAAGATCACGTAGTACCTGTGCTTTGCTATCGAAGCTACTGAGAAAGGTCCACACACGTCTGTGTGAATTCTCTCAAGGATCGTCGTGGCGCAACTATCCTTCTCATGAAAGGTGGCTTTCACAAACTTTCCCAAAATACACCCCTTGCACTGATCTGACTGTGCAAGAGTGCCTTTAGGAAGCCCAGTAGAAATCTACTGCAGTATCTTCAAGGCGCCATGGTGAAGGTGGCCCAATCTTCGGTGCCACAGCTCGCCATCATCCCGGCTCACCACTCCTTCTGCCTTGCATGCCATTGTTGAGCAGCCATCTACATGAAACTGATGAAAGTTCTTGACTTGAACCCCTATCTTTCGGGTGTCTCCAGTTGTCTTACTGCGCAAGAAAGCCTTTCCCTCGCTGAAAACAACATCATATCCCTTGTCTTCTAACATCGCCACAGAGTTAATATTATTCTTCAACCCTGGAACATGCATCACTTCCTTCAATATGAAGGGTTTACTAGACTCCCTCTCAAAAGAAATTGTACCGATACTGGTCGCACTGTATCTACCATCATTTCCCATCTCGATGTGCACTCCAAGATATTTCTCATTCAGATCAGAAAACAAATCTTGATGTCCTGTCATGTGAAAAGACGCACCACTGTCCAAGAACCATACCGATCCCATCACACTTGATACCAAGCATGTGATCAACAAAAAATCCAACTCAAACAGCGAGGCTAAGGCCTCTCCCACTGCAGATCTAGTAGCTTGCTTATTTTTCTTCTTCTGCGGACAATTTGTGGCATAGTGTCCATGTTGGTGACAGTGAAAGCACTTCACCTTGGACATGTCCTACTTCTTGCCTTTCACACTGAAATGAGAAGCTTTCTTGTTCTTCCCCTTCTTTGCTTTCGCAGCCAAAGCACAATTTTCTTCATCAGATGCCTTTGAGGAAGATCTGTCCGTGGTATTCCGCCTGATCTCCTCTTGCACAAGACTCGATCAAAGTCTCTCCCATCCTGGAAATTTCTCCCAACCTTTGACAGAGTCCTGATAGGAATGCCAACTCTTTGGAATACCAAGGAGTGCCAGGGTCACCAAGTCCTCATCATCGATAGTCACCCCCACACTTCCCAGCTCATCCCAGCATCGAGTGAACTTCGTGAGATACTTGGCCATACTGTCGCCTTTCTCACACTTTATGTTTTTGAGTTTATCCTTGAACGCCAACTTCCTCTAGTCGCTCTTGCTTTGGAATAGATCTGTCAACGGTTTCCACATCAAGTATGGAGAAGCCTTTCCATGGAGGCTGGACATAATGTGATCCCTCACACCCTCCAACAGAATCCTTCGACACTTTACTGTCTTCTTTTGCCAATCCCCGACTTGAGCAGCATCAGTAGGTTTTGGGACATCTGCATCTGTGAGCTCCTTCAACCCATTATCGTCTAACACCACCTCCTTCCTATCCTTCCATACAATACAGTTTGAGCTACCCTCAAGGGCATACTCCAATCACAATCCATTGAAAGACATTTCAACTTTGACCAAGAAAACGTTGCTACAAATTCAAATTCCACCAACTCAAAACTCAACCGCTTCTAATCTAAAATTCGTGAGAACAAAGTATTTCTCGTACAGAGATTGACTGTATGGGCATTCACCAGATATCTCACCTTCCAAAAGAAGGATGAATCTAGAAGCTACCTGGCCCAATTACAGACTCTCCCTGAAGAAATAAAATGTAAACACTTTCTGAATAATAGATCCAATGATCAACTATGCTCTAAGATCCTATAGAACTTTTCTACAAATCAAGCAGCTCTGATACCATGTAGAAATTTTGAATAATATGACACTTATTCACAGAGATTATCCTGATTATACACTATTTGCGTAATCATGCATAATACATAACCTCCTCTACGTTGATCATCAATTTTGCAGTATTAAGAAACAATTGCATGCGCACATTGAAGCATCAATCACACATATCAACACAGTATATCACGTGGAAAGCATAAATCTGAAAACCCCCAACTATTTGCATATTATATTGATTTAGAACATGTGACAATACATAGTACAATACTCCTCACAAGTACTCAGCACAATCTCCACTTGTTACACACTAACTAGCTCAGATCTGAATCAATCATAGGTTCAAATCTCCTCCGCTGCTTGCTTGCCTCCACTGCGCAATTCTGCATGAGAATACTGATGAATGAATGATCCAAATTCGTATTTCCCTTGGATATACTATGCAATCCTCATTGGCAATACTCAATCCATTGATTGTGCAAATCACATGCACAACTATAGTCACAACTGACAGCTGTCTTGCCCTTTCACTCACCTCTAACACTTGTCTCCACTGAATTGTCCATGCATTGAGTTAACTGATGTATTCCTAAGTTGATTCATGAGATAATAATTAGTGAATTAATTAATAACTAATTCACATCACTCATCACTAGTGTATTTGTTAGTTAAACTAAATACAACTAGTTCAACTAAGTCAAACTGAACACAACTCCATCAACTCCTCATTCAACTCCGCCAAACTCAATCACTTGAGTTCTAACTGAAGTCCTTCATACAATAACTCAAGTAACCCATAAGAAAAGCATATTTCCTTCTGGAAGTTGCATGTGCCACATCCGTAGCTCAAACTGAAGTGCTCCAAGAGAATAAGATAATGCTTAAAGTCCAAATATTATTAAGAGCTAATAATATTCGACTGTTCTATTTTTAGCCTGGCAGTCTAAAAATAGAGGTCCATCTATTTTTACAAACTTGACCAATCATCCACAAATAGCATCCTACAACTCATAGACCGTGATCCATATGTCTAAAAATAGACTTTGCGCCAAAAATAGCATGCGGGCCCACTTAGTGAAGGCGACTTCTTTTCACTAAGCTCCATCATCTCGTTGCATTTTCAACACTCCCTCTCAACAAGATATGGATTATCAGCAACCCCTATCCTGTCTCGGTGGTACTCAAATTTTCTCCTGGTGAGTGCCTTCGTCAAGATATCAGCATCTTGATCCTCTGTGGGAATATATGAAAGTAACATGATTCTCCGCTGCACACAATCTCTTATATGATGGTACCTGATGTCGATTTGTTTGGATCTATCATGAAATACAGGATTATCCGAGAGTTTAATGCAACTTTGGTTATCACAGTAAATCACAGTAGGATCCAAATGAGACCTGAACAACCCAACCAGGATCTTCCTCATCCATATAGCCTCTCACGCAGCCAAACTTGCTGCCATATACTCAGCCTCCGCAGAACTGAGTGCCATGGATCTTTGCTTCTTTTTGTACCAAGAAACTGCTATTGACCCGATAGTGAAGATCCCTCGAGATATGCTCTTTCTTTCCATTGGGCTCCCTGCCCAATTTGCATCCGTGAAGCCACATAGCTTCACCTCATCCTCTTGTTTGTACCACAATCCATATCCTGATGTGCCTCTGAGATAACGCAATACATGCTTGCCCGCCTTCCAGAAGAGCTTGGTTGGCTTAACCATAGCTTGTGAAATCTAGTTAACAACATAGCATATATCGAGTCGTGTATTGACCAGATACATAAGCGACCCCATCAACTGTCGATAAACAGTGGCATCCACTACCTCCACTAAAGTAGCATCCTCCTTCCTCCAACCTCCAGGAAGACGAGTATCAACAGGCTTGCATCCATGCATGTTAAACTTCTCCAGTATCTCCCAGGCATACTTACACTAAGAAACAAATAGTCCATCACTGCACTGCCAAATTTCCAATTCCAGGAAATAATGAAGGAGGCCCAAGTCCTTCATCTCAAACTCTCGAGCAAGATCCTGCTTGCATGAAAGTATAAACACCTCATCTCCCATTAGAATCAAATCATCTACATAAAGTACAATGATAAGCAACTTACCCTCCACCACAATCTGGTATAGGTTAGGATCCACCTCACTCTTGGAGAATCCAAGTCCGGTGAAATAGTTGTCTATCCATGTGTACCAAGCACGAGGTGCTTGTTTCAACCCATACAGCGTTCTCTTGAGCCTACACACATGTGAATCATTGCTGAAGATCTTGAAACCTTTGGGCTGCTATATGTACACTTCCTCCCCAATGACTTCATTGAGGAACACAGTCTTTACATCCATCTGATGAATGTGCCACCCCATCTGCGCTAAGAGAGCAAGAATCGTCCGTATGGAAGAATACCTTGCGACAGGTGTAAAGGTCTCCTCATAATCGATCCCCTCTATCTGTGCGAAAGCCTCGGGCAACAAATCTTGCCTTGTACTTCTCCACACTCCCGTCACGTGCCTGCTTCACTTTGTAGATCCATCTCAAACCCACCATTGATTTCCCTTCTGGTCTTGGGACAATCTCCCATGCACTGTTTCTGACAATTGAATCATACTCTTCCACCACGGCATCTACCCATGCGAGATCCTCCACAGCTTCCTCGAAAGAGGATGGCTTTGTCATGACACATTTTCTCACAAGAGCCATGTATCCAGTGTATCGATTAGGTGACTGTCTCTATCTACGCTCTGCTGTTGGTGGTCCTACAACTTTCTCTGCATCTCGAGCTAGTCGCTCAACTTCTATAG
The DNA here is from genome assembly GCA_000404065.3 of Pinus taeda. NCBI lineage: Eukaryota > Viridiplantae > Streptophyta > Pinopsida > Pinales > Pinaceae > Pinus > Pinus taeda. Next base: position 378,386 of record APFE030792517.1, read on the forward strand.
TGCGCTTTCGCCCTCTGATGGTTGGCGCTACATGAGTGGTCTCTTCCACTCGATGAACTTCATCTTGTTTCTGATCCACATCTTGAAGCTCATCCTTAGGAACTAATAACTCCTCATCTACATGCAAGTGTGGCTCCCTCTCAAGTCAACACTTCATGGCTTTCTCCTCCTGAAATTTGATATCCCATCACACAATAGTCTTGCGACTGTTTGGCAAATACACACAATAGTTGTGGGGCATATCAGTGCACCCCACAAATATCCCAACCTCTGTGGTTAGCTCCAGCTTTTTCCTAGCATCCTTCTTCACATCCATGTAAACAGGAGAACCAAAAATCTTCAAATGGGAAATATCATGCCTCTTACTAGAATAAGCCTCCTTGGGTGTACTCATTCCAAGTATCTTGTGAGGACAACGGTTCCTCACATATACTGTAGTATTGCATGCCTCCACCCACAAGTGAAGGGGTAGGCTCTGATCGTGCAACATCGCCCATGTAGCACCCACAATCATTCTGTTCTTCCACACAACAACCCCATCCTGTTGTGGGTTATGGGGAGTTATGAGCTCTCTTCAAATCCCTTCTGCACTGCAGAAGTCCTTAAAATCGCTAGAGATGAATTCACCACCATTGTTGCTCCTAAGAGCCTTCACCTTCTTCCTCAATTCCTTCTTGACCAGTGCTTTGAACTCACAGAACTTTGAGTATGTCTCGCTCTTCTTCTGCATGAATAAGATCCAGCACTTACGGGAGAAATCATCAACAAAGAGCACGTAGTACTTGTGCTTTTCTATTGAAGCTACTGAGAAAGGTCCACACATGTCTATGTGAATTCTCTTGAGGATCTTCGTGGCACGACTATCCTTCTCGTGAAAGGTGGCTTTCACAAACTTTCCCAAAATACACCCCTTGCACTGACCTGACTGCATAAGAGTGCCTTTAGGAAGCCCAGTAGAAATCTACTGCAGTATCTTCAAGGCGCCATGGTGAAGGTGGCCCAATCTCCGGTGCCACAACTCACCATCATCCCGGCTCACCACTCCTTCTGCCTTGCATGCCATTGCTAAGCAACCATCTACATGCAACTGATAAAGGTTCTTGACTCGAACCCCTATCTTCTGGGTTTCTCCAGTTGTCTTACTGCACAGGAAAGCCTTTCCCTCGCTGAAAACAACATCATATCCCTTCTCTTCTAACAATGCCACAGAGATAAGATTCTTCTTCAATCCTGGAACATGCATTGCTTCCTTTAATATGAAGGGTTTACCAGACTACCTCTTAAAGGAAATGGTAGTGATACTGGTCACACTGTATCTACCATCATCGCCCATCTCGATGTGCACTCCAAGATCTTTCTCATTCAGTCAGAAAACAAATCTCGATCCCCTGTCATGTGAAAAGATGCACCACCGTCCAAGAAGCATACCGATCCCATCACACTTGATACCAAGCATGTGATCAACGAAAAATCTAGCTCAAACTGCGAGGCTAAGGCCTCTCCCACTGCAGATCTAGCAGCTTGCTTATTTTTCTTCTTCTGCGGAAAATTTGTGGCATAGTGTCTGTGCTAGTGACAGTGAAAGCACTTCACCTTGGATATGTCTTGCTTCTTACCTTTCGCACCAGAATGAGAAGCTTTCTTGTTCTTCCCCTTCTTTGCTTTGGCAACCAAAGCGCAATTTTCTTCATCAGATGCCTTTGATGAAGATCCGTCCCTGGTATTCTGCCTGATCTCCTCTTGCACATGATCCGACCAAAGTCTCTCCCATCCTAGCAATTTCTCCTGAACATTGACAGAGTCCTGATAGGAATGCCAACTCTTCGGAAGACCAAGGAGAGCCAATCTCACCAAGTCCTCATCATCAACAGTCACCCCCACACTTCCTAGCTCATCCCGGCATTGGGTGAACTTTGTGAGATACTTGGGCATACTGTCGCCTTTCTCACACTTTATGTTTCTGAGTTTATCCTTGAGCGCCAACTTCCTCTAGTCGCTCTTGATTTGGAATAGATCTGTCAATTCTTTCCACATCAAGTATGGAGAAGCCTTTCCATGGAGGCTAGACACAATGTGATCCCTCATGCCTTCCAACAAAATCCTTCGACACTTTGCTGTCTTCTTTTGCCAATCCCCAACTTGAGCAGCATCAATAGGTTTTGAGACATCCGCATATATGAACTCCTTCAACCCATTACCATCTAACACCGCCTCCATCCTGTCCTTCCATGCAATATAGTTCAAGCTTCCCTCAAGGGCATACTCCAATCGCAATCTGTTGAAAGACATCTCAACGTTGACACCAAGAAAACACTGTTGTAAATTCGAATTCCACCAGCTCAAAACTCAACTGCTTCTAATCTAAAATTCGTGAGAAAAAAGTATTTCTCATACAGAGATCGAATGTATGGGCATTCACCAAATATCTCACCTTCCAAAATAAGGATGAATCCAGAAGCTACCTGGCCTGATTACAGACTCTGCCTGAAGAAATAAAATGTAAACACTTTCTGAATAATAGATCCAATGATCAACTACGCTCTGATATCCTGTAGAACTTTTTCTACAAATCAAGTAGCTCGGATACCATGTAGAAATTTTGAATAATATGACACTTATTCATAGAGATTATCCTAATTATACACTATTTTCGGAATCATGCATAATACATAACCTCCTCTACGTTGATCATCAATTTTGTACTATTAAGAAACCATTGCATGTTCACATTGAAGCATCAATCACACATATCAACACATTATATCACGGGGAAAGCATAAAGCTGGAAACCCCCAACTATCTGTATATTATATTGATTGAGAACATGTAGCAATACATAGTACAATACTCCTCACAAGTACTCAACACTATCTCCACTTGTTACACACAAACTAGCTCATATCTGAATCAATCACAGATTCAAATCTCCTCCGCTGCTTGCCTGCCTCCATTGCGCAATCCTACATGAGAATATTGATGAATGAATGATCCAAATTTGTATTTCCCTTGGATATACCATGCAATCCTCATTGGCAATACTCAATCCATTGATTGTGCAAATCACATGCACAACTATAGTCACAACTGACAGTTGTCTTGCCCTTTCACTCACCTCTAACACTTGTCTCCACTGAACTGTCCATGCACTTAGTTAACTGATTTATTCCTCATTTGATTCATGAGATAATAATTAGTGAATTAATTAATAACTAATTCACATCACTCATCACTAGTGTATTTGTTAGTTAGACTAAATACAACTAGTTCAACTAAGTCAAACTGAGCACAACTCCTCATTCAACTCCACCAAACTCAATCACTTGAGTTCTAATTGAAGTCCTTCATGCAATAGCTCAAGTAACCCATAAAAAAAGTGTATTTCCTTCTGGCAGTTGCATGTGCCACATCCATAGCTCGAACTGAAGTGCTCCAAGAGAATAAGATAATGTTTATAGTCCAAATATTATTAAGAGCTAATAATATTCAACTATTTTATTTTTAGCCTGGTAGTCTAAAAATAGCCTCCTTCCATATGTCTAAAAATAGAGGTCCATGTATTTTTACCAACTTGACCAATCATCCACAAATAGCATCCTGCAACTCATAGACCATGATCCATATATCTAAAAATAGACTTTGCGCCAAAAATAGCCTGCGGGCCCACTTAGTGAAGGTGACTTCTTTTCATTAAAATCCATCATCTTGTTGCATTTTCAATAGCTAGCACCTTCTATTGTGGTCACATGTCAGTAACGTGACATGGGGTTGAGGTTATTTGTCTAACCCCTCCTCCTAATGCTAAACCACAATGACTTTAAATGTAACTCAATGAATATGTGTATTAAGAAAACATTGTGTGGTACAACGGTAGTGCAAAAAGTTGATACAAAATAGGTCGAGGGGTTGAACATCTCCGAGGCACTCGGGCCTATATATAAAAAAAATTACCAATCATAGGGGGCCATGTAGTGCCCTCCATAGGGCCACATGACATCCTCTAATTGGGCCACCTCACAACTACACAAACCAACCAAAACACACCAATTACACCTTGTATGAAGATGCCATGTGTCTTCATGGGATTGTCTCATCTAACAACGTACCCTGCATAGTCATCTGATGATGTCAGCTATATGGACTACCCAAAGAGCAACCTAGTCAACCCTGTTGTTGACTTTTTAATTATTGGTAAAAAAACTTCAAAATGTCATAACTTCTTCATACGACATCAAATTGAGGTGATTCAAGCGTCGTTGGAATAAGGAAAACAAACACTATGACTTATCATTGGTTTTAGGAGATTCTAAGCACTTTAATTTATTAGCCTATTTTTTATCTCCGGATCATACCTCCCAACTAGGAGCTTTTAGACCTCCAAAAGTTTATCTTGTATTAGAAAAATCTCATTAACTTTCATGATATCAATCCTTTATGTTTTGTTTGGCTTGGTGCCTTAGAGCTCCAATCAAGGTACTCCACCTTACCTCTGCATGAAGTCATTATCTTCCTATCAAGGAGCAAGCCACATTTCTTCTAAACATGCAAGAACAAAAACTTTGATAAATGGAATCTAAACATTCTCTCCAAAACCATCTTTCGTTGGCTCAAAAAAACTTCACCTTGAAGTTCTTCCTTGTTGAACCCAAAATTAATTTTCCACTTGGAAATCATAAGCAACTCAATGGTGTCCATGCACTGATTTGTACTTTTCTTTTCTTTCCTCAAGCTGCAGTTGTACTCTTAGATGAACTGGATGCATTTCTTCAATGGCATGCTTAGATTTTTCCACATAATCATGGTCATCTTCTACACAATCGTTACCAAAGATTAAATTCATAAACAAGCTTCATTTCGAAACATTTGTATATGTGAGTTCATGACACAATTTTAGACATACTGGATGAAATACAAATGATCATCCCAAAAGTCCTCAAACTAATGTACTTATCCTCAAGTCAAAATAGCATAACATGTCAAAGAAAGCACGCTTGTTGCAGATAAGCAATTGTACATGTATTCACTTTACAAAGTACCCAACCTGGAATATACAACAAGTAATTACAATTTTAGAAAGAAACTACATTGTACAAAATAGTCTACGCTTCCTTTGCTTATCCCAAGCTTATGGATTCTCTTTTTGCACCCGCTTTTCTTCGAAGGTTCCTTTTGGAACTACATCAATTTCCACTTTTCCACATGTCACTTTCCTTACAAAGGATTGCATGACCCCTTTATCCTTCTTCACAAGAAGTTCCGAATGGAGTTTCCAACACTTTTCAATCCAGTGCCCATTCTTGCTACAATGGGTACAAAAATGATTTCTCTTGCCCATCGACAAGGAATTCTTCATAACAAGGAGAGATTCCTCATGCATTTTCCCAAGGATTTGACCCATTCTTTTGACCATCGCCTTACGTTTCTCACAATAAACCACACAATGGTTAGTTGCATCACAAAATGTGCAAGGAAACTTTTCCAATAAATAATCAAAATCACCAACATTTTTGAAACTCCATGACACTTATACCTATCCTTTATGCTATCAATTTGAAAATGAGGACTAAACTTTACATGTCCCTAGTAACATTCATCTCTCTCTATAGGAATGTTTCCATCATCAGTACCATCATGGTGCGACATATCATCACTTGATGATTTCTTTGCTTCAAAAATTTTAGAGCACTCTCCAATTTCTCCATGACCATAACCCAATCCTTCATATCATGATCAGTCCTTCACCTAGATAGGATTAGTGATACCTTAGCCATTGACTCTGAGGCCTCTTCCATCATAACCCATCTAAGTTAAAACATTCATACCAATACCTTTAGTATGATTTTTAAAGCCTACAAAAGATGTATTATCAACATTAGCTAAAGGAGTAGAACTAGAAATGCTAATCACCTCCTTTGACTTGCCACCCATAGTTTATGATTCAGATGCTAATGACGAAGTGGATGATGACTCAAGCAAACCAATTTTACTAACTGGAACATAAGGAGAATATTTAGATGCTTACAAAACTCATAAGAATCATTCTCAACATAGGGTCCATATCCTGTGTACAGACTGTTATGAAACCAACTCACAAATGGATAGATCAACGACTTAAAAATTATCCTCTTTGAGGGGAAAACCTCCTTTACATTACATAAATGAAAAATTCTTGGATTATTAAAATGAAGAAACCTCCTTTCTATATATAGGAGTCTAAGGGGTCACAATATAATTAAAGCCAACATAACAATAATAATGTAAGGGAACAACAATAACAATAGTGGGCTTCTATGAGATGTAATAGTAACAATATGGGGCAACATGGGCACAACAATAACAATAAGGGGATACACTAACAATAACAATGAGGGAATACACTAGTATTATAGGGACCTAACATGCCCCTATGCTTCAAAAAAGTGTTTTTCTCAATCCTTGAGTAGTTCTAGATGCTTCTGTATAAAATTCTCATCCTCCCATGTGGAATCTTCAATGGGCAAGTTCTTCCACTTGATGATATACTCTGAAATTGATTGATTTCATTGTTGTAGAGTTCTTATTTCTGTGACTGCTTTAGGTTCCAATATGATTTTTCCTTCCTCGTCAAGTTTTGGAAATATTTTTTGAACTGGGAGATTGCCACCTATAACCTTCTTTAAGCATGAAACATGGAAAACTGGGTGCACTTGGGAATATGCAGGAAGCTCCAATTTGTATGCCATAGTAGCAATATTTTGCAACACCTTGTATGTACCATAATACTTTGGTGATAATTTTTTATCCTTCTTAGCTTGCTTGAGGGACATTTGTTTTTATGGTTGTAGTCGTAGAAATACCCAGTTGCATATATCAAAACTTATTTTGTTGCGATGTTGATTTGCCTGTTGTTTCACTTTATTCATGTGCCAAAGTGAGGTTACCCTTTAAGAGTTGGAGAAGTTGTTGTTTATGCTCGATGTGAACTTCCACTATTGAACCTTAGAATTTTCTCTTCAAGATAATCTGATGGATTGTGGATGATATCGACAAAGTGTCATAAATGGGGTCATTTTTTCTATAGTATGGAAGGAAGTGTTATATCACCATTTAGCTAGAGGTAACCACTTGACCCATTGTGTCTATTTATCATATACAAGAACAACGAAGATAACCTTCCAAATATTTGTTAACTATCTCAGTTTGTCCATTATATTGAGGATGATAAGATGAGCTACGAGCTAACTGAGTACCCAAACAAGAAAATAATTCTGTCCCAAAATTTCTAGTGAAAATGGAATCTTTGTTGCCTACAATAATCTTTGGGTTTCCATGTAGCATTTGAATTGTTTCCATAAATGTAGTAGCAACTATACTAGCTTTAAATGGATGAGATAATGCACAAAAGTGTGCATACTTGGTAAGTTTATCAACTACCACCATTATGACACTCTTTCCTTTGGACTTGGGTAAACCTATGATAAAATCCATTGAAACCTCCTCCCAAAGTTGACTTGGAATGGATAAAGGTTATAACACACTCGAGATCTTAATTGTCTCAACTTTATCTTGTTGGAAAACCAAACATTCCACCAAAAAAATTTAAATATCAGTAAAGCAATCCCAAAAAAAATCCTTCTTAACCATGTGGTAAGTTTTTAAGAATCCCGAGTGCCCTCCTAAGGGAGAGGTGTGAGATTCTAGAAGAATATTTTGTTTGAGTTCAGAATTCTTACAAAGGTATAAGAAATATTTGAACCATAATGAATAATTTTTCCAGCTAAATTTATCATATTTACTGGGATCTTGCTGCAAATTTTGAATGAGTGCCCACACTTCTTCGTCCACCTTCCATTCATCCCTTGCTTCAGTTATCCAATCTAGTTGGATAATAGAAATGACACAAAGCAATGTTTCCACATCCTCATCCTTTCTTGAGAGTGCATCTGCAACAACATTTTTCTTCCCCTTTTTGTATATGATTTCAAAGTCATAACCCAACATCTTTGTGACCCATTTTTTATTCTCTTTTGAAGTCAAATTTTGTTCTAAAAAATATTTAAAGCTATCATGATCCATTTTTACCTTGAAGTGTCTTCCCATTAGATAAGGTCGTCATTTCTTAAGTGCATGCAGTATTAACAACATTTCCTTCTCATAAATATATTTGTGTAAATACTTTCCTTTGATTGGACAACTTTCAATAGTAATGGGTCTTCCTTCTTGCATTAAAACAACACCAATTCCATTTCTTGAGGCGTCACATTCCACAATAAATGTTTTTGTGAAGTCTGGCATAGCTAAGACCAATTATTGGAACATTACCTCTTTAAGATGTTCAAAGGCCTTAGTTGCTTCTAGAGTCCAAGAAAATGCATCTTTATCCAGTAATGTTGTTAGAGGTGTTTTTATTCTCCCATAATTCTTAAAAAACTTGTGATAATACCCTGTCAACCAGAGAAATCCTCGCAAATGCTTTATGGATGTGAAGATTCTCCATTACTTAATGGCTTTAATTTTTCTAGGGTCTACCTTAACACCTTCATGAGATACAATATGACCCAGATATTCCACCTCTCAGACTCCAAAGAAACATTTGGAGGTTTTTGCATATAATTATTTTTCCTCCAATAGTTTGAGCACCCTATTAACATGTTGAACATGATCCTTCCAAGACTCAGTCTAGATTAGTATATCATCAAAAAATACTAACACAAATTTTCTAAGGAAGGTTTTGAAAATGGAATTCATCGAAATTTGAAATGTAGAAGGAGCATTGGTAAGGCCAAAAGGCATGACAAAAAATTCATAATGACCTCATGAGTTATATATGTTGTTTTCGGAATGTCTTCAGTATTCATTTTGATTTGATAATATCCTTAACAAAGATCCAACTTGGTGAAGTAAATTTCTCCATTTAATCCATCCAATAATTCATCACTGATAAGAATGGGAAATTTATCTTTAATAGTGAGCTTGTTGAGATCCCCAAATCATGACACATGGGCCATGATCCATCCTTCTTATGCACCAATACTACTGGAGCAGAGAAAGAACTTTGACTAGGTTTAGTTATACTAACCTCTAGCATTTATGCAACCATATGCTCAATTTCACTCTTTTGGGCATAGGGATATTTGTAAGGTCTGATCTTTGGAGGAACACTTCCTGGAATCAAATGGATAGCATGATCATGATCACAAATAGGTGGGAGGCCTTTGGGAGTCTCAAGTATCTTGGAATGATTGTCCAATACTTTTTGGAGATCTGGAGAAATAGATGATTTCAATGTGGGTACCTCTAGTGAACATAATTGTGCAATTACGACCCGTTTTTAATTCTTTAATAGATTTTACATATCATTAGAGATTATTATCTTTCGTGGTTTCCCTATGATACCCCTTAATTCAACTTCCTTTCCTTCCCAAAACAATCTCAAGAAAAGTTCTTGAAAATTAAAAGCTATTGTACCCAAAGATCGTATCCATTGGACTCCTAGTACAACATCAAAACCACGCATTGGAATGGAAAGTTTTGGAGTATTCAATACATATTCTCCCATGGATAGCTCGATATTATGGCAATTTCTGTAGCAATTTATGGTTCCTCTATTTTGAACCATCACTTGACACTCTGGTGATGGATATAGGAAGCAATTCAATTCCTTGGCTATCTTACAATGAATAAAATTATGGGTGCTACTCGAATCAATCAACAATATTACCTTTTTCTTCTTGATATGTCCTTCTTTCTTGAGTGTTTGAGGAGTGGTAATTCCTACCAATGCATTACAATATATGGTCGGATTCATTTCTTCTTTCTCTCAAGTTTGGTTCCTGGTGTATATATTCTTCTTTTGACGTTTCTTATTCCTTTTCTTCCTCCTCTTCACAATCTATGTAAATTAATTTCTTCTCAGGGCACTTATGACCTTTAGTGTATTTGCTATCACAACTATAAGAAAGCACTTTTTCTCTTTTTTCTTCCAATTTTTGTGGTGTCAACCTTGTAGGTTGTGGAAGGCTAGGGGAAACAACACTTCCATATTTATAGTTGTGAGTGGTAGGCTTCCTTGTTGCCATAATTTTTCTTTCATTTTTTTCTTGCAAACCTAAATGTCTTCTCCAATTAATTAGGTTCCCAAAGGCAAACCTCCTGTTGGATGTTATCTTTTAAAGTCCCTATGAACACATCAATCCTATAGTCCTCTATAATATCATTATACTTATATTCAATTTTTGGAAGTCCTCAATGTGCTTTTCCATTGAACCCTTTTGTTTGAGATTTATCAATTGGCTAAAGAAGGTATTTATTTTTGTATCCTCATAATGTGCTATCATTTCCTCCATAAAAATTGACCAAGTGACAAGTGGTTTACAAGAAGAAAGCCATAGGTACCATACAAACTAATTGGGTTCTAAATTTAAAGTTGCAATGTATAACTTTTGTATGTGTTGCACATTATTAAGTCCATTTGTAATATCAATGTTATCGGATCCTTGCCATCAAGCTTTCTCATATTGATCTTTGGAATATGGTGGGTCTTCAATCCAATGTTAGATTCTATGAAATCATGGTTAACATTTCTTTTTTTCTCATCATGAGTTTCATCTAATATCTTTTCACCATTAGGAAGCATTTCTTGTAGAACTTTGTCAAACCTTCCTTCAAACCTTCCATGTCTTCTTTTAAAACATTCTCAAATCTTCCATGTTTCCTTTAATTTTTTCTTCTATACCATCCATATTAGATTTCATTCTATTATTCAAATCTTCCATGTCTAATTTTAATATATTCTTCAAAATATCCATCTTAGCTTCCATTTAATTTTTGGTTACTCTTTGTGAGAGTGAAATTCGTTGCACTTGGTCTCATAATTTTGATATATCATGTTGCATTTCTTCTTCTTCTTCATGCATCATAGTATATCTTTCCGGTTGCTTACTAGGTGTTTCCATTTTCTTGCTTCAAGTCATTTTTAAATCAAACAATGATATCTATGATTCACTATGCCCTTTGAATCACTTCAAACTGACTTTTCAAACAAAAGTTATGGAATTAAAAAAAATAAAAAACACACCTTTTTCTTTCTTTTAGGAGCTTGATCTTGAAATAATTGTAACTCTGTAGTTTCAGATCTCCAAGTTTGAAATCTTATCCTATGGTAGCCCTTTGATTCCTCCTTCCAACCCGACAAGTCTGATCGATATTGGATTATTCAAGAGAGCGTTATGACCAATCTCCCATGATGACTTGATTATAGACTAGTTCCGTAGAGTGTACTTGTATGAAGTGCCACGTGTCACTCTTTCGACCTTGAGACCTAAAAATGATAACCAAGAAAATAAATCTTGTCTTATTTCTATCACTTTTTACTAAATTTAAATCTGATGATCTGAGAGAAATTTATGACAATTTTCCCAAGGTCACCTGTTTGAAATGGAATTTTGGAGCTTTTAAAAACCATAACTTCCTCGAATGATATCACCAAAAATATAGTGAGACAATATCTGAAATTTTCACACAAGATTCACCAAGATTTCGTCTCCACGTAGTTTTAAGTGTATATTCTGAAGATTCATGAAAAAAATTATAGTGAAAATTCCATGATGACCTATTTGAAGCATCGAAACCCTAGAATCCAAAGCTCTCATACCAAATGTTATGCAAACAACTCAAAAATAGATAGATCAACAAAGTAAAAATTATTCTCTTTGAGGGGGGAACCTGCTTTAAATTACATAAATGAACAATCCTTGGATGATTCAAATGAAAAATCCGCCTTTCTATATATAGGAGTCTAAAGGGTCATAATATAATCAAAGTCAACATAACAATAATAATGTAAGGACACAACAATAACAATAGTGGGCTTCTATGGGGCATAATAATAATAATATGGGAACAAAATGGGCACAACAATAACAATAAGGGGCTACATTGATAATAACAATGAGGGAATACACTTGTATTACAGGGACCTAACACAGACCATGTCCACAAGTTTGGTTCATATTGGAGGGATTCTTTGCTCCTTCTGGGATGGAACTCTCATGAGTTTGTTCCTCCACTACATGATGCAATTGTAGCCACATTTTCCTTTTCTCCTCCTCTGTAATTTCAAGGAATCTCCTTAGATTAACCTTCTCCATTCGAAGAGATAGATTAATTTCATCCAACTCTTGAAGACTTTCATGCTTCAATTTCTTGGCCATATTTATAACTTGGTCATAACTTGCTATGATATCACTTGATCTAAGAATAGAGGGAACACTCCTCCTATTAAAAAATGACCATCCTATAACACTTTTCAAGTTAACAAAATGGGTATTTAAAGGTAAACAATTTTCACAACCTCTTCAACAATGTGATTTAGGTCTTGAATTTTAAAGAGAAACAAATTCATATGCATCTTGAAACGATAAAAATGAAGAGAAGAAACCAACATTTGATGATGGATTTCACCCCTCCTAGGCTACATGTCTGGGCCTACTTTAATAGCTACACCGATATATTGATTTCATCAATAAATGATTACATACAAATTATTGATAGTAGAGTGGCTTGTTTCTCCTACAAAGAAACATTTTCCTAAAAATAATTCTCACTCAGAAAAATGACTCCCTATAGTAAGTCATGGAAATATCACTATTGTTATCTCACTATTGTTGCATGCATGAAACCGTTTTGCACAGACGTTCGCCCAATCGACGAACTACCTCACCCACATGCGTGTTGATCTGCTTGTTGAATCTTTGATTCATGTTTTGCATGCACTTTTAATCACTTCTGCTATCACTTAGAGTCACCATACATAAACTATATTAGCTTTTTTAGTTGTCCATCGGTGAGTTGGGCCAACCTTGGCCCACACTCTACCTTCAACAAGGTTGCATTGCACAATCTGTGGAAGGAAGGCTCCCCTTCCTCTCCAGAAATGTGCATTCCTGCCCAAAACTAACCTCAAGGACTTTTTTGCGCATTTTTGGAAGACAGTGGCTACTTGGCCCAAGAAATTGCACAAATCTGTCCATGGGCCAGCAATCCTTCCCAGCTGGAATTGCGCATTGCATAATCCCAATAGCTAGCTACCTGATTGGATTGTGCATTTCGCAGATCCAATAACTAGTCCTACCTCCCAGACAACCTAGACTACCTTTTGCATAGTTTTGGCAGCCAGTCACCTAGCCTCCCAGTAAAATTTGTGCAATCTTGCTCATCAGTTTCCTAGGTATGTGTTGTGTCCTTCCCCAAATTTGCTTTGTTTCCACTGACATATTTATTTCTATGTGTGTTGCTTACTTCCAAATATTTTAGGTGTTCATCTATCTCAATGGCTTCCAAGAGAACAGGATCGCAGGATACTAATGGAGTTGCAGCTGGAGCAACAGTGGAGAAGGTGTCCTCTAGTCTACTGATCTACAAAGATACAAAGATGTATCTAGACAAGGACATCAAACTAAAGTGGCAAGAGGTTAATGAAACATTCAAAATAACTTTTAGGGAAGATCTTGAAGACCATTAGGTGTACGTGATCATTCACAAGTCTAGCTTGTACCAGATTGCATTCCTATGTGTAGACATGATTCACTAGATCATCTCTCACACTGTTCCCGGGATGATGACCTTAAGCAATGTCAATGAGACAATGATTGCAACCTTCTAGGCATGAGATTATGATGAGATGTATCATATGTCAAAGCCCATGACTATCAAGAGTCCTTCATTCATCTTGCCCAACAACAAAGGTAACTCGAGAGACATTCTAAAGGTTTGGGTAAAGGATCCAGCTTGTTTCAGGATGACACCCAACCAGATCTACAAGACAAACATATTGAGGAAGGTGTACCCATAATTGGTCATATTCACATGTCAAATGCATGGTCAAGCGAGTAATGAAACCTTTCCTTTGAGTTGGGTGATCGGATTGGACCAACTAGCTAGAGAAGGAAGACCATGCAACTGGTCTGACATACTGGCTCATCAGTTGAAGGAACAAGTCACGAAGGCTCGACAATCACCCGGGGGTATGCATGCATAGATTTACATGTATGCCTACATCCTAGATGCAGTCTATTCCTGACATGACTTCCCAGGCTTGGAGTGGGCATGGCCACTGGTGGAGACTGTTGTGAATAAGTATTTCAAGTTGTTGTCCGAATGCAGGTTCAGAGGAGTAGTCATACTGTTTTCTGACCATTTTGTCACCCCAGTATACAGGATGATATTCGAATAGGATCCACCTCTCATGTCAAAGGAAGCAATGGAGGCATTGTTAGGCATTGCAGGTTGGTATGCCTCACCATCTAGCACTTTCATCCAAATGTTCAACATAGAGAAGCCTCCATCACATCTCAACACTATTGACAACTAAACTGCAGTGGAAGAAGAAGCCACCTTGGCCCACTCTTTTGTTACGGATTAGGTTATATGAGATCCATAGTATCAAGAAAGTGGATGTCGAAGCATAACATATGAAGAAGTAACCATTCGACCTCCGAGGCTTCAACCCGTATGATCCACATTGCATTGTGAAGGATCATTGCATGAGATTTCAATTCTACTGGATCCATGGGGCATTTCATTGGGCCGAGGAAGACTCATGGAGGTATTGCTACAATTCTTTCGGATGAAATGGATAGGTCAACTTCGTCGTAGAGTGGTTAGAAAAGTAGCATGAAGCAGCATCACAGAGAGCACTAATAGTAGCAGCAGTAGCAGAGGCAGTAGAGCCAAGCTTACTTGTGTAGGACAAAGGGAAGAGGAATATTTTTGATCACATGGAGGAGGAGCAAAGTTGAAAGTTTCGAGTAGATCCACTTGTAGAACAAGTAGCTATGGCTTGATAGGCAAAGAGGCAGCAACGTGATAAGCGCATCACACAAAGGCATATGGATAAGAAGAGAATGGAAGAAGCAGAGAAGGAGTTGCATGAGCTGAGGGAGCAACTCTGGAAAGAACAAGAGCTCTGCCAATAGGAGAAGGAAGCACAACAACAACAAATACACGAAGCAATGCCCATAAAAGTAGTTGATTCAATTGAACAGATGGCATTAGGTGAACAAGTTGAACCATTGTAGGGGAAGACTTTGCTAATGAGATAGAACAGGCACTTGAATAGTTGGATGTAGACATGGAGCAAAAAGAGTTGGAACAAGACATTGACCTCAAGCCTCACCACAAAGAGGTCAACTCACCCACTTCATTGCATCCAGATGATGAATAAGTCTCAAATGACCAAGGAGGCACTAAGATCCTTGGTGGTCAGCTAAAAGCAAAGATGCACAACATCTCCATTAATGAGTCTCATCACAGAGTTATGCAGTCTCAGAGAGTACTGACTCGAAGGACCAAAAATCCCTTGCGTATGTTGAAGAACGAGTGATAATGACTAATGTGCACAAGCATCGAGCTGATTTGGCCGATGCAACCAGAGCATATGCTGAAGCCACTATCTCGAGTGTTTGTTTCCTCATAGTGGAGAATGAGTGAATGGCGAAGGAACTACCAGTGACCAAGCAAGGAGGAGAGTTGGTGAAAATGTCTGCCTGAGATGAGCTGAAGAAGGCAATACTAGATGAAGTATTATCCCTTGATATAGTTATGCGAGCATTGTACTCCAAGTTTGGTACCATGCACCAAGCAGTCATCCATCTCCACTGATGGAAACAACAATGTGTAAGAAGAGCACACATATTGAAGAACATACATGTTGTTATTAATAACATGCAAGCATGGATGATGAGGTACAAGGGAGCCCCACTTCACTTACCAAATATGATGAGGGCCAATGCAGTCAAGATGCAAGCACGTATCCACAGACAAATCTAAAACTATGAGGACCTACCACAATTCACCACTATCATACATGATTCCCATGCATGAGTATTCAAGAGCATGGATGTTGTGGTGCACACACATGTGATCCCATCACTTGCGACTCTCATCTAAGCAAAGACAAAGAAGCAAGTCTAACATGAGCTTGACTCATACTTTGACGAGTTGATGTGCACCATCACTAGCCCAGACTTGCATATTAGTGCAGACATCATGCACAAGTATGTTGCTGGTACAACCACATTGAAGACAATGATGTGCATGCTTTTAGACAAGTTGGGCAGAGGAGCCCAAGCAGTGTACCCGGCTACTATGGAGGCAAGGTTCAGGTTTCAGACGTATGTCACAGCGGAACACATAGGCATTATCAAGGACTACCAATCTTGGTGTCAATATGTTATAGTTGATCAACATGAGGATGTTAAGAAATTGAACTTCTATAGTTGTCTAAGTCAGAATGATGTCTAGTTTGGATTGTTCAAGCCATTGTTCACATGGGTACATGTGCATTGTAATGTTGAGTCATGTCAAGTGTAAATCAAGTCTCAATAGTGGATGTAACAATCATAGAGTAGGTGAAGAGTCACGAGGGTAGTTGAATTGTCACAAAGGGGAATGTCAAGGGTCACCCCACAATTTGCTATAAATTGTCCCTCATAACTCATTGTATAGGCTTTTGGTCAGCCAAGATTCTATGAACACTACCTTGAAGAAATCTTGGATAGTATTGTAACGTGCCTTGGCTTCTCCACTGCATGGAGCTAGTACATCTCTTTGGAGGAGTGGGTGGATGTGGCTATAACGTTTCACTGATGGGACTAGTAGGTTTACATGGATGTATTGTATGATGTTGGGTTGTGTTATATTCTTTGCATGACTAGCCCACGTAGTTAACCGGGGGGTTAGAGGGGGGGCGGAGCACCCCCTTTGTTGTGCCAATTGTGTAGTCGGGGGAGGGGGGCGGGGGGGGTTTCAAAGGGGTTTGAGGTGTACCCGTAACCCAAATTTATGGGGTCCGGAGCAGCACCCTGGAAAATTTTGGTTTTGGACCCTATGTTAGGTTGGGCAGACCCACCTATGGTTTTGTGCATGATTTTCACACATGTGTTTTTAGAAGCAATGGTTTTCGGTCATGGTTTTGGACGTGATGGTTTTTGGTCCATGGTATTGGATGCTTCGGCATGTATAAATATGTATTGTAACATTGAAAGGAAAATAATGAAAAATAAAGCTCGTAGTCCCAGTTTGGGATCTAGGGGAAATCTCTGTGTATATGTGTTTTATGTGTTATGCTCTTGCATTGTTTATTTTCTGTGTTTTAGAATTCGTATGCAGGTAATTTTTGTATGGGGTTAAAACCTACATTTGGTATCAGAGTTGTTTTGGCTTCAAGGGGACGCCTTTGTTGCTGAGGGGTTTCGCTCAAGCCTGTGGTAGACCTTGTTTAGTGGGAGATCTACGAGATCGATTCTGTTGGTGAAAGAAGATGGCCAGTAGTGGAAAGATAGAGATCAAGAAATTTAACGGTCAATGTTTTGAGTTGTGGAAATTCAAGATGGAGGATCATTTGGTGGACAAAGATCAGTGGATTGTTGTAGATCTAGGTACTAAACCAACGGGAGTGTTCGATGAATAATGGAAAAAGTTGGATCAGAAGGCAAAGAGCACAATACAATTGTGTGTATCAGATTCAATATTGTTGAATGTATCAAGGGAAGCTACGACGAAGGCTTTGTGGGACAAGTTAGGGATTTTGTACCAATCTAAGTCTCTGGTGAATAAATTGTTTCTGCAGAAAAAAACTATATAACTTGAGGATGAAAGATGGAGACTCAGTGACAGAGCATCTAAACGCATTTAATACTATGGTAAGTCAGTTAGCATCTGCTGATATTAAAATTTTAGATGAAGATAAGTGCATCAATTTGTTGTGTTCTCTACCAGATTCGTGGGATATTCTGGTTATTGCAATAGGTATTAATGCAACTACCTTGCAGTTTGATGAAATAGTCTCAGCCTTGCTAATGGAGGAGATGAGACGGAAAAAAATGGAGAGCCATAATGGTGATGCCCTGCCTGTACGAGGATGGTACCGGAATAGAAACAAAACTAAATCATCGAGTGGGAGATCTAAATATAGAGGGAGATCTAAATCTCTAGGAAAACCTATAAAGGTGGTGTGCTGCAAATGCGGAAAGGAAGGGCACTACAAAAAGGATTGTAAATCTAAAGCTCCTGATAAAGGAAAGGTATCTGATGATGGTCCTCATAGAAAATTTTAGGGGCGAATGTTTTTCCTTTGGCGAAATTAAGGGATTTTAAATTTTTAGTGGGCGAATATTTTGTATCATAGTACATTTTTAGAAATCACCTCAAATAGCCCACCTTATTTTAAGGCAGAGGGTAAAAAACGTAAATTTAACCCTTGAAATTAGGAGTTAAAACCTTCCATTCGCCCATTTTCAAGAATAGGTTTTATTTAAGTGAATCCTATGGGCCAAATAACATATTTATAAAAGAGGTTTGGTAAATTAATAAAAATATAAATAAATGAGAGGTATGGTAAATAGATAAAACATTTTTTATATTTACTCCATAAGTCACCTTATATACATGCACAAGGGTGTAAACAAATAAAAATATAAGTAAAGTGGAGGTATGGTAAATAAATAAAATGTCTTTTTATACTTACTCAAAAGGTATGGTAAATAAATAAAAATATAAATAAACTAGACTAATGGTAAATAAATAAAACCTCTTATATTTAGTCCATAACCCTCATTCTATTTATGAAGGCTCAAGAAAGAGGTTTTATTTAAGTGAATCCTATGGGCCAAACACCATATTTGTAAAAGAGGTATGGTAAATTAATAAAAATATAAATAAACTAGAGGTATGGTAAACAAATAAAACATTTTTTTTATATATTTACTCCATAAGTCACCTTATATTTACGAACACTGAAAAAATGCACTATATTTAGGTGAAACCTATGGGAAAAATACTATGGGACAAATACCATGGACTAGATTGTTATCAATACCATGCAAAAAAGCATTATTAACCCTAATATTAGTATTAATAAAAATAAAAATGCCACATGGTATTGACCCATGGTAATACCAAGATCTTACAAGATTTTATAATTGAGTAAAATATTTGCCATGCGTGGTGAGAGATTCGCCAAAAAATTATATATACATATTATATTATTGATAAAATCGCCTTCCATTTTTCCTATGTACCATGGAGATTCGCCCATGGAAAACCATGATCATCCACAATGAACCTTATATTTACCATAATAAAACCTCGTTAACCATAACATGAACATATTTAGCGATAGTCAACCTCATGTAGGAGTGTCCACCATAAATTTCTTTATTTCTGCAAGATATAATTTCACCTAGGAATCTGTTGGTTTTGTTAAGGTGTCCTAAAGGACAAATGTAAATATATAATAGTATGTTGTGTGATCTAGTTTCTAGAATCAAAGACAAATGTAATTATCCTTAAAAATGGTTAATTACGTCCCATTTAGTTGAAATTAATGGAGAAAGTTTGTTTCATGGTTGTGTGTGTGTCTTAGTTTAGAGTTAGTTCCTATTTTCTAGGAGATAGTTTTGATCCCCCTAAATTGAATGTAAGATTATTTATCTCTATTTTCTTGATCAATAGAATAGGGTGGTATTTCTTGGGAAGTCTCCAGGTGTAGCTTGCCTCACTTGTGAGCTGCTAGTTTTAGTTTATAAGTTTCATTCTAATTTCTCTTTCCATTTTTTATCTTGGTATCAGAGACTTGTTAGTTGAGTTGAGCCTTGGTGGCTGAGTTAGGTTTGTGGTGAGTTGAGCCTTGGTGGTTGAGATCCCTTGTGGATGAGATTAGAGAGCGAGTAAGCCTTGGTAGATGGTATAATTTTTTATTTTGTGACAGAGCACTGATTTTTCTGAGTAAACCTGTTCAGTATGTCCCCACGAAAGAGAGGTTGTGTTGATCAATGTTGGCCATACACAAGAAAAGAGTGTTAATCAACGTTGATGGACAAAAACTTATGGCAATTTTGTTCAGCATGACCTGTAACAAGGTGAAATGACGTTGGTGTTTTTGGCATTTTAGAGGCGACCTAGGACTAGATGTACCTGTGTTGGTGGTCATGTACAATTTTTTTTTAAATGATCTAGAGTTAGATCCATAAATCGAATGTTGGAGGTTCTGGATGTAGAAATTTTGAATAATTTAACACATATTCAACAGAGATTATCCTGATCATGTACTATTGCGGAAAACATACACAATACATAAGCTCCTCTACGTTGATCATCAATATAGCAGCATCAATAACAATAGAACATCAAGAGCATTCACACATTACACAGTATGTATCCCGGGGAAAACATCTCGCTAAAAACCCCAACTATCTGTATATTAATGATTGAGTCATGTAACAT